>LQNS02276867.1:7000222-7010257 GCA_001587735.2 Parhyale hawaiensis
TCAGTGTGTGTTTTATAATAAACATTATAATAATTCTTTTGAATTGAAATAGTAGGCGACATATTACGTCATTACATGATGCTCCTCCTTGCTCGTTTATCCACTGAATAATCTAGATGCAGAACTTGTTCATCCGGTCATGCCTCAGTTTACCCCTTCCTTGGTAACAGTTACTGTAACTAAACCTGAAGCAACAATTGTTTTCAAAACCTGGACGTTGTTAACGGTGTTTTCGACTGCCAGACCAAAACTTTACCTCCTTTTGTTTACTCTGTCAGGCGAACATACTGACAAGCTGTTGCGTCCAATAGAAGTTATTGCTAATAAGGAGCTATATAAAAAGCTACTATGGGCGAGAGAAGTATTTCACCAGGTAGTGAAAGGGTTAGACGCCCATTTGTGTAGGACCTGTGCATGGTCCTATTAATGTGCATTAATGCCTCAGGATACTATAACCTTATCTAAATTTTGGGCCGCCGCAGGTATACTGGCTTACGGTTTTGACTTCTGAGGTGGCCAGGAGTTCTGTTTTAAGTCACTACTAGAAGGTGGATTCGTTGCTCGTGCCGCTGCTGAATTCTTGTTACTACCCGCGCAATTTCTACTGCCTCCTGTAACGAAGCCAGGATGTCCAGGTGACAGTGTTGCTCTCTACCTGGACGTCTGTCTTTCGTTCCCACTTTGCTTCCTACCCGATTACATACTCCTACTTGCTCTTGATTTATTCTGTTGGTCCTATGCTTTCCCGACTTGAGGTTCCCATGCGCGTTGATCCTGTGTGGGAATACCTTCGTGCCTGGGCTCCCCGTCTCTGTCGACATACTATATGTCCCTCGCTCTTTCCTTTGTAATATCGTTCCGCTCGGCAACGGAGGCCTAAACTTTCTGACTATAACTAACTAACTACTCTCTACCTGTGTGTCCGAAAGGCTCTTTTCGCGTTTCGCAGGCCTTGTCTGTGCTGGTTCAGTGCCCATCACGTACACTATTGCCGCGTCGGGTTGTACTATCCTGCGAACTGTAGGATTCCACTTGAACTTGAGGTGAATCCGGTGAGCACGTTCCCTGTGTAGCCGTCGACTCGGTATACCCACGACATACTCAACCCGTCGGAGCAGCGTGCGAAGGTCAGGTCCCGCACTTTGTTCGCTCGTGTGCGCAAAAACTTCTTCCACTTTTATGTAGTTAACTGATAAATTCGAGCGCTGCGACGGACGTCTTTGTCATGCCATTCTCAGAACTGTGCCCGTGATGATCCAGTAGCCTTGTGGTTAATGGAGGTATAGCGTTACGGGCTCTTGTCGAATGCTGACAGCTGTGCCAAGGTTCTTGTAATCGTGTTTAATAGTGTTGCAAGGATATGCTTTCAGGAAATAAAACTCGTATTTGATCGGGCTTCATCTCGAGCATTTAATTCAGTTGTCATAATCGTATAACATTATTATATAATTTAATGTTTTATCGACATGCATGCATGCATTAAACAAAACTTATCGTTCCGTGTGCTGTGTCTTGACTCTTAACTTTGTTACTCTCTTTCATATTTACAGCGCCTAGTGCGCATTACACAGTTCTTTTGAAACACCGTACTGTTGAGACAGTTTGTGTGAAATCTGAACGTTCAATAAGTACCAACTTCGGTGGCAGGCATGGAAATTGAGAGCAGTGGCCGACGTATACATCTTGTTCTAGGAAAACATTATAATTTTTATACTTTTGGGAATAATACAGAGCAACGGATACTGCGTTGTATTATGTTCTTATTCTCTCTTTACCACGTACGTACATTATTCGCCGCATGTGGTACAGTGTCTTAACCACAGAACGTTCACATTAAGTGACAGTTTTTTAGACGGAAATGTTCTTTGAAACTTCTCCCAATGAACAGTATATAGTTTACCCAACTACAACAACGCATAGGGCGTGACTGTTAATATGGTAATAAGTACGTTAATTAGAGTTATTGTGTGCTGGAGGCGCGCGGTAGGTATAAGGTGTATATGGTTCACACTGCCCGTAACGCACTCTCTGGGAAACTAAAGTTTTGCATCGCTACCCGACTACGTTGAATATTTCATCGTATTTTAGAGCACTTATGATGCCAGAAGTTCAATACAACAAAGTACCACCGTGTATATTGATGGTTTTGGCATATAGTTCTACTGAGCAGTGAGGTGTAATGTTCTCAGCAGTCGACTGCCGCATCTGCCCGGCAGCGTGCAGTGTTGCTGTGAACTTTGAATACGTAAATTGTGTGAAACCTCCACTGCAGAGTAAAATAATTAAGAGCACAAATTGAGGACTCAACGACGACAGCACAGTATGTGCCATTGAGCAATATGGGTTACTCTGTTTAGTACACTATGTGCAGCCTTTAGCCCGATGGTTTATGTTTTATTGTGTAACCCTTGGCCCTGACCTAATTTCACGTTCGGCCTTATGCTGTTTTTCAATGAGGTTGCGGATGGAACAGAAAAAGATCAATTGTTTGAAAGAATTTCCAAAAGAAGAACTAGAGCACTCTGAGAGTGCATACCTCCGCCAAGCAAGGCAGCTGTAAAGAAAAATTCAAATCGGTTCTGAAACCATGAGTTTCTTTCTAACAACACCAAAGTCTGATCACTTGTGCCTTTTGATGATATTAACAGTGTCTGTAATTTTTTTGGAGATCCATTCATAACTTTTTGAGTTATGCTGCTAACAAACTTTTTAACAAACATAAGTCAAACACACAAACCACCAAAATTTAATCAATTCTGTATTTTAACATGACTAACAATTCCTGATAATTTCATAAAGATCCATTTATAATTTTTGAGTTATTGCGCTAGCTAACATTTTAACAAACATAAGTCATACACACAAACGGACGCACCGATCATCACTAAAATCTAATCAATTATGTCTTTTAACATTACTAACAATTCTTGAAATTTCTTAACGATCTATTCACAATTTTTTGAGTTATATTGCTAACAAGCATAAAGTCAAACACAGCAACAAACAAACGAACGAGCAGATCATCACAAAAATTTGATCATTTACTTTCTATAATAAACCCAACAACTCATGTAAATTTCATGAAAATCCGTCCGTTAATTTTCATATTATAGCACTAACAAAAAACAAGCAGACAAAAAAAACAGATGGACAAATCCTCACCAAAAGTTAATCATCTGTTCCTCCTAACATACCTAACAACCCATGTAAGTTTTGTCAAAATCCGTCCGTAACTTTTTGCGTTATCTTGCTGACAGACAGAATACAGACAGACAAATCCGACGAAAACAATCTCTTTGGCAGAGGTAATAAATGACTGTCTTTGGCGATGCGTAGCTAATATTTCACTTGACTGTGGAGATCTCAGTGGTGGAGCCCATGATTGTGGTCGGCTAAGCGTATAAGTTTTATGTCTAAGGTGGCGAGAGGAAGTTTGAGAGGTACAGAAGATTTGAAAGTGCATGTGTTCAGCTAAGCATAAACTTTACTTTTTTACTAGAGTCGCCCCACTACGAGGGTTAAATAAAAAGTACTGAGCATCCAGAGTCTGCTGTAGTTTTCGGTGAGAATCAAGAATGACGGAGTGAATTAACTGCACAGAATACTTATTTCTGGTATTATTCTATTCTCTGCGTCCACGAACATCAATTGTCATCATTGCAACGAAAACAGAAAGTATTCTGCAGTTATACCAAGCTCGGGAGGCTCGGTCCTTTTCACTGGCTTCTCGTATGTTATAGAAATGTATATTTACCAGAGGGACTCCATAAGGCACCTCAAGCTCAACTAGGCTTTAGAAATTTTCCTTTTTCGTCTCCGTTTTTCTTCTTTCATACCAACTCTCCTTATTCAGCTGGTGATTTCAATGTCCAATGTTCTGCTCTACCACTGATTTCCTTATTTACTGTTCTCATGTTCGGTAATTCGTCGAGCTTACAGAGGATCCTATTGTTCTCGTCGTGATGCATATTGCCGTTTTTCATCACTTGAAGCGCCGTTACCGGAGCAAAGGACTCTGAAGCTAACATGTGTCTAACGAATATTCATGAAACAACATAGATATATATATTTGGTCGAACCTAGACCCTGCATGTCTGCTGGTCCCATGCATGGATTACTCGATTTACTTGCCAAACGAAATGTCTTTGCATTCTTTTCCTCCCAGCATTGCCAATTGTGCTGTGGGTTGGGAAGCTTTACTTGCTTCAAGTGTTCACTGGCGTCTCTATTTGCCACTAGCATATTTTGAAGGTACTCTTCAGAAAATTCTAAAACAAAATATGCATGAAATTGTGTTGCATTCACCCTTTTCAAATTTCGGCTAACTCTGCGCAAGAGCAGAGATTTGGGCGCTGCCGGGTCAGACTAGGTCTGTACTAATGACTAAATGATTGGCTGACAATATGCTGGATAAAGAATCAATTGATGCATTTCGTTTTACCATTTACCAAGCGGAAAAAAAGGATTTGTGGTGAATAACATTATTGCAATCATCCAGCAACGGTCTTCTACTTGGCAGTGTTACGCATATCATCGTTTCATTTAGCACTGATGCGTAACCCCGACCTCAGGTATACTGTACCAGAGCAACGCTCTAGCTCATCATGAATGTCAAAATCCTTTCGCCAAAGTCGCTTTCATCGAGTCGTGGTTTGCCTCTGTCCACTCACTTGAAATGCCGTAACTTGTGAAGCGTTGCGCTGGTGCTCGCTATGTCTCCCTTTTACCTCCCATGGCTCACTGAATCTGGCTTCAGGGTCGAGTGCATCAGATCGGTGTTGGGGCATGTAATCTCTGGGGCTCCTTGTCGGAGGTTAATCATTTCTTTTGGAAGCAGCCTCAGTAGCTGTATAGCTTGCTATTGATTAATGGCGAATATGGTACGAGAGAGAACTAGAGCACTCTGAGAGCGCATACCTCCGCCAAGTGAGCCAACGGTAGCAAAAATTCAAATTGGCTCTGAAACCATAATTTTCTTTGCATAAACTCCAAAATCTAATCATTTNGTTAACAAACGTTATGACAAATATGAGTCAAACATACAAACGAACTAACCGATCTGCACCAAAATTTGATCATTTATGTCTTTTACCATTACTAACAACTCCTATAAATTTTATAAAGATTTTATTATTTTTTGAATTATTGTGCTAACAAGCATAAAATTAAAAACAGTGACAAACGAACGAACGAACGAACAAACGAACCATTACCAAAATTTGTTCATCTACTCTTTGTTATATACCTAACAACTCACGTTAATTTCATCAATATCCATCCATAACTTTTTGAGTTATAGCATCGAGAAAAATGATGCAGACAAACAAACAAACAAACGGATGAACATATCTTCACCAAAAGTTAATCATCTGTTTCCCCTAACATACCTAACAATCCCTGTAAATTTCATTCAAATCGGTTCTTAACTTTTTGAGTTATCTTGGTGACAGACAGACAGACAGACAGACAGGCAGACAGACAGACAAACACGACGAAAACATAACCTCCTTGGCGGAGGTAAATATAACTGCCCTGCAATTACATTACATCTGATCAATGGGGCTGTGGTGGATTTCTACTGAAATAAAAATCCCTGTACAATTATTTGCAATCAGACATCACACTCATATAAATTTATTTCTATTCCACTTCTAAATTAGTATATATATTTGTCGTCAATCTTGCAGTATAAAACTAAGATAATGACGCTGTATGAAAATAAGATGATTGCGCAGCATGAAGATAAGACAATACCTAATGCAAAAATATAATTACTCTATACGAAAATAAGATAATTGCGCAGTATGAGAAGAAGATAATTACCGTACTCAGGTTTAGCATAAAACAATAACGTAGTATGAGAATATGATAATTCATTATAAGATACATGTAAAGTATGAGAAAGAGAAGTTACGCAGAATGAGAATAGGATGATCAAACAGTATAAGAATATGATAATCACTCAGCTCGGGAGTAAGATAATTTTACAACATGGGAACAAGATAATTACGCAGTATGACAATAAGATAATTACGTAAAATGAGAATTGGACGGTAGCGGCAGCCACACATGCTGAACTAATGCCACTGGAGGTTGCGGGATCGAGTACCAAGCCTGGTAAGCGAGCTTTGTAGCGCTTAGTGAGCTGCGTCAGCCGTTGCTGGGTATGCACAGCTACTATGGGGGCATTTATTACCTTGCCCAACCCTTGTCCAAAAATTGGGAGGACAGGGATGGACGCAGGTCATTGCATAAGAACCTTCCGTCGATTGTGACATAGTTCTTGACGAGTTGAAGTCGACTACAGCTGTACGTACTCCTCTGGGACTAATTGGCCTATATCTGTAGCACGAACCAGTGCGTGTGGTTTCTCAGTGGAGGGTGCGGTCAAGTTGACTTTAAGTTTATCTTGTCTAAGACAATCACCTAGAATGAGTATGAGATAATTACGTTGCATGAGCATAAGATAATCACGTAAAGTGAAGTATAAGATAATCACGTAGTATGAGAATAAGATAATCACGTAGAATGAGAATAAAGTAATGACGTAGTATGAGAATAAGATAATCACGTATTAAGAGAATAAAATAATTAGCTACGCAGCAATGAATAAAACAATGAAGCTGTATGATTAGATCATTGCGTAGCGCAAGAATAAGATACTTATGCAGTATAATAATAAGATTTAGCGGAAAATAAAGCCTTCAGCTAACATCTGTGTAATAAACGAATAGAAAGATCAACGGGTGGTACCCATGCTGTACTGGCTGTATACTCTGATACTAACTTAACAGCCAGATTATCGCAGTCACCTTTGCTAGGTCGTTTGTACGACTAGAAGAAAGGAGCAAGTTTCTGGCCTGGTCGAGATTTTGTTTGTATAACGTTCTGTAATAATTTTTGGTAGCACGGAGAGAGCACACAGGAACACGTAGCAGACTATTCTAAAAATATCTTTTGCTACAGTCGAGTAAGCTCTTGGAATGAGTTAAAATAATATTCCTATTACGATAACTTTGCGCTTATACGAACGTATTTGATGGTTCAGATGTTACTTTCTGTAGCACCCGAGGGCTGCAACGCGCCCTGGTCCGTAGCCGCGACAGATGACGCTCTCAGGGTCAGTGCCACCGCCGAGTGCTGTGTTGCTGCGCCTGCTCAACGGTGAACTGTTGCCTCTCTAAGCCTGAGCCCTGCATGAGACATGAATTTTAGTGTACGAGAATGTTGGAGGGCTTTGCGCTTGCGTTCATATAGGACTTCAGGTTGATGTGATAGAGTGCTATTGTGGTATATCTGTTGCCACTTAATTGTTGAATGCTGTTGCACGATTCAACATTCTGCCATTAGTTGAGGATTTAAAGGTAAAAACAGAAGCAACTTGACTGCATCCCCGTAATAGCATCCGGGCGCCGATACTGCTGACTCAGCGAACCAAGCGTAAGAACGTAGGTTAGGTAACAGTCTCGATCTCTGCGTGTGAGAGTCAATATCCAAGTGTCCTGCTCCTGGGCTGTAATATTTAACATAAGGTAATAGTATGTATTGTTATTTTTATGAAACTGTCAAGTGCAGCTGTCCACGCTTACAGGAAATACTTGACGCAGACTCTAAATTGGCGACAGAAAACACCTGAGTACCATGGACATCAGTCGCAGCATGTGCCATCTTAGGTGAAAAGCGCCAGAGTCTCTACGCTTGCATTTGCTGTTTTTTTGTGGAAAGGTAGGATATTTTTCGATACCTGTATGTTTTTAAGCCTCCGGTCGAAAAGATATTTTATATTCTCAATGTGTTATGATGCGTCCTGAGCCTGCTCTGCAGGAATTGCTCTACAACCAAGTATTATTATATTACCTTAGAAATTTCACATTCCCACATCGCGCTTCAACTGTTCCTGGGATGAGAGCAGCTGCGGAAGCTAATGACCTGGAGCTACGTATAACTGAGGAGTGTGATGTACAGCTCATGCAATTACTTCTCTCCGACCGGTGGTGGTCGCAGCCAGGTTGCAGAATGTGCCACTCGCTCGCAAGAAAAGCTGCCATTATTGCAGTTGCGGTGCTGCTTCCGGTGAGGTGTCTGCTGCTGCCACAAGTTGATCGTCTCATGAGCATTTGTTGTGAGTAAGTGCTTTGTTTCCTGTGCGGTGGTGAACAAAGTCCAGGGAGGAAGTTGTAACGGTGTGCCATCTGCTGCGTCCAGCCTCTCCCGTGCGTGCGCCGCATGCGCCCTGTCTCCTGCGTACCTGGATCTTCTCGCTTCTTTCCCAGACTTTTTTAATCTCAGTTTTACGTAAGGTGCTGTTTGGATTTGTCTGTGTTTGAAATGGAATTAAAAGATGCATTTAGCTCTTTTTGTTTCTTCTAGCAGTACCTCCACTTACTTTGTACGTATATCTGTTATAATTGATTAGAGTACACTGCTTCAGATGAATAATGCCCTCATTATTTACTTTTACTAGCTTGTATTAAAAATTATGCAAAACTTCCTTATGAAGATGGTGAGTAGCGCTGTATATTGCTATAAATTTTCCTAGTATCACTTCTGTTCGTCGTCAGAGCAGTGAATTCTGTAGACTGCATTGCTCCACTCCGCTGTCTGACGTCATGTTTAATGGTATCGGTTCTTAATGGTCTTCTGTTTGCCGTGTTCGTGAGCATATTCCACCCACAGATTTACAAAAGAAATCAACTTCTGAATGAGTTGCATTTGAAATCATGGAAGAAATAAATTTTAAACGTCTAAAGTGCCTACAACGTTGAAAATAGTCGCTAGTATTAAGACGCAAAAAACGTTCAGCAATGAAGCAGTCATAGGCCTTCTAACTCCAAAGCTTCAAGCAAAAAGATTCCTACGATAGCAACACTGCAATGTAATTGCGACAGCAGGTCATCTTATGCACACAGTTGCTATAATTCATCTTGCCTGCAACGGTACCGACGACAGTGTTGCCTTAGTTAATGCTACAGAGGTTAGGTATCTTTTGTGTTCATGATTCTCTATGAAGAGAGTGTCAGAGGATGATACAACACGGCCAACACCAGGTGCGCTGAGTGAGTAAGAGCACACTGTGTAAATTGTTACAATGACCGCAGTGCAAATACTGACGTAATTTTCTCTGTGGAAACTTTTGAGTTGCAATGTAATGCGCCGCCTCCTTAGCGTGTGTATCTTGCTGCCTTTTCTGTCGTAAGGCGGCAGCTGAATGAAATAAGGTCTGGTAATTATGCGCCTTGGTTAACTTTGTCCATAGTTTTATAGCATCGTGGTTTGCCTTCTGTTGATTTTTTGCTGCCATAACGTAGCCCTTTCTTGGTTACAGAAAGGACTATAGGGTGAGCTTGGTTAGATTCGCCCATCTAGGTTATGAGTTGTTTCGCTCCAGGGTCGCCATGGATTATCTTACTCTTACGCCTCCGGAACATCTTTCTTCCGTATTCGCTTTATTTCCTTCCATTTTCAAATTTCTGCTAATGAGGTTTCATTTTTGTCTTTCTCATCTTTCACGACTGCTGTACCCATTAGCGTTGGTCCTATGTGTATTGGGACACCCCTGTGCATACACTAATATTTGCAAAAAATGTGTCAAGGTAACTATTAGCATTTATTGAATGAAGCAGCTGCAGCAGCAGTTACTCAACATACAAAGAATGGCATTAACACGTGTATTATTATCGTAATACGTAGCACTTTCCAATATTTGAGTGCAGTCTTTTGCATTGATAGAATTATCACCCAGAATCAGGGTGCCAACACCCTCTACAAGAGTAGCCCCCACAACGTTATATCCTCCGTTACGGTGCTTTTCCTTTTTTTAGTTATCATTTGGCAAAATCTTTCACCTGATCTTATGCGACGTTCCTGGTGTTCTAGGTGGGGGATGAGGCTAAATGCGGGCAAGACTAAGACCGTGCTCGTGTCCAGGTCGCGTACAGTGGGACCTCCTTTTCCTGCACTCATGCTGGATGGTGTATCACTTCCTGTGGTTGATGACTTGGTAATCTTGGGTGTCAATTTTGATCCAAAGTTGAC
>LQNS02276867.1:7010338-7021734 GCA_001587735.2 Parhyale hawaiensis
CTGCTTTAATTGCTTTGTCCTCCCTCTTCTGGAGTACTGCTCTGTAGTCTGGGGTTCTGCTGCTGATTGCCATCTGTATTTGCTTGACCAAGTGGTTCGTCGATGTGCGTTCATGCTGGGTGGTGTTGTGCCTTGTGATCTGGCGCATCGTCGCAGAGTTGGTGGAGTCTATTTTCTGTATAAAATCTATAACTGCCCCAGTCATCCACTGTCTGAGTTTCTTCCGGATCCATTTGTCCGGGTGAGGTATACTCGGCGGACTGGTGCTCTTCATGAGTTTGCCTTGGAACCGTTACGATGCCGTACCTGCCAGTATTCCCGTTCGTTTTTTCCATCGTGTGTGGATCTTTGGAATGGTCTTGATGGCTCTGTTTTTGCTGGTGCTGGTATTGGCAGCTTTAAACGATCTGTACACAGAGCTATTCTGTGATCTTGGATCTTCTTTTTTTCATTCTTCAGTTTTCTCCACCCGTTTGTTAATCTTATAGAGTTTCTCCGTTCTTACGTCGCCAGTCTGGTGTGATTTAATATTAATAATATTGAACGCCGTCGCATTACTTCTCGCGGCGCACGTTTCGACAGGATGGGTCACCTTTTCATCGTCCTCAGAAACTTAACAAGTTGAATCTTTTAGTACTGTGCTTGGATTACTTTTGATGAATTTTTAAATTTTCGAGTAACCTGCATTCAAATATTTACATTTCATTGCAAGAAGAAAGATGTGTTTGCAGTCTTCACTGCGCATAAAAGTTGCTGTCATGTTCACCTGCGGGCGCCGATACCTCATCTCCTAGTTCTGAGTTTCTCTCCCGGCTGACGGCTCCGCCGCTAGCGTCGCAATGCTATTCGTACGGGCGCCAACCTGCGGGTAGCCGGCGGCCAGCCGGCGTGTATGAGCAGAGCAGGGGAAGGCAAAACGCTCGCAGTTATCGGACGCCCGTTAGCTCAGTCGCGCTTAGTGAGCTCCCCTCCGGACCTCACTCTCGCTAATGAGTTAAGTAATGGAACGAATACGCAATATCGTGGCGATCATTGCGCTATTATTACTGTACATTACACTCTCATAAATTGCTTCACGATGGATAATGTGGCTAGGAAAATGTAAAGTTGATCTTGCGTTTACTTACAGTTAGCTAAGTTAACAGAAATTGAATACGTCGTGAATGTTCTTCAAGAATATTTGAAAAAGAGACTGTGCATCTACGTGTATGTTAATATAAGGCTTTACTAAAAATAAAATACACTGTGTTTCATTATTGCAATAACTCATTTTATTTTCATCGTGTTTCACGTAATGTCTGCGATGATACATGTAGTGCTTCTAACTGCATACATTTTTATTTGCGCTATTATCTTTCCTTGCTCAATTCATTCGCCTGGGCTAAAAAATTGATATCTTTCACTCGAGTCGAGTTTTCACCGTGGCTTCAGGTGGCGCTGACCAACGATTTATGTAACATTTGGAAGCTGCTGAATTGCAAAATGACTATAACACTGTTAAAGTCCGTGCGGTTTTAAAGTGAATTGTCTACCAGAAAAACACAAGAACTTCCTAGGACCCTGCTATAACTGCCTTGCATTTCTTTTCTCACATTGGAAATTATTTGTTAGGTCATAATTCTGGTATCGTAAAAGCTGCTTAATTTATGAGCAACTCACCATACTGTTCAGAACTGAAGCGTCGCCATCGCTTTTCCAGTTAGGCCTCATTCTCCACCTGCCCTCGGCGGTGAAACTCCCAGACTCGGAGCCCCGCGTCTTTTGTTTTCGAGTTCTTCTTTGGATGGGCAGGAGTCGGAAACTTTCGCGGACAGTGGGTGGATGTTGGTACTCTCGTGCTCTATTTCTGTTATGGAGAGTAGCGTCGAGGAGTGCATGGGTCAAATATAGGTTACCTTTGCCTTGGTCCTTCGGATGTCATGTAAACAGTGTCCACTTTTTTTCTCATACTTTGAGCCTAATTCTAATTGATCTTTTACTTCTCTTTTTTCCAGCTGACATTTATATTCTTAACATAATGTTGTCATAAACGATAAATACAGTATGTTCCTCAGCGCTTAGGCTCCTCGTGTATCTAAACATATAAGTTATTCCGGGTTTTTCGCTTGAAACATCACTTTTCAGCGGGTGATTCGCGAGACTTACACCATTACAACAATCAGTTTAATCACATCAACTATCTGTAGATTGCGTTTTACTCATCATATACTTACAGCGGTGCTAGATTGCTAATGCTGAGTAGCTAGTAATTTATGCCTTGGTACGACCTATGTAAATTATATACAATCACAATTGTCACCCATAACTTTTAGAAAGATGGTGATAATGTTGGTCTTGTAAGCAGCTATAGTGTAAATTCAGCCTCAGGTTGATGCTTGTTAGAATGTTAGTTATTGAGTATTTTAATAGCACCCTCATTTTCTACGTACAGAAATGATAGCAACACACACACGTTTGTGCTTCATACACGAGATTTTTCTTCTCTCCTCCATGATTCACAGATGGTCAGACATTCAATTGCAGCCTCAGTCTCTGATCATCTGTTACTTAAGAACCATTCTCTTCGTTTGAGAATTTCTGTGTCATTGATTGTATTTTGGTCTAAATTAATCTTTCAATCATTAAAAAAAGACCTTTTTGCTGGAGAACCTCAGTATCATGGGACATATTTTCGTTAAAGTAATCTTTCAATCATTCCCAAGAATAGCTACATTTGCACTGTTCATTGACCGTAACATATTATTGACTGAACAAGCATACGAAATACTTTTGTTCAAGAATGTGGGTAGAGTGTAGTCAGCCATCCACTAATTCTTGCAGTCAACATCTGCGTTATCTTTCTTGGGTTCACTTTTTTCTGTTCGCTAGCATTATTTGTTTGGTTGCGTCATACAAGGCGACAGCAGGGACCGGTTGTATCGGTGTGCGCCGGCTTACCGTGTCAGTGTAACGGCTCGCCTCATTTTAATTCTCGTTTGGATTAGAACAGAACCGTGCATGTAATATATGCTGTTCATACAGGCGAGAGAACTAAATCGTGATATCTGGCCCTTTAAAAGTCGCAACGGACTGCTCCATCTGCATTGGGCCTGAATAAGATTCTGGAAGAAAGATTTTTTAATGTTGAGTTGAGACACTGAATGGATGTCATCGTCCATTTATGCAGTTTAAAACTCCTATGTGAATTTTCGGTTTTGGAATTCAGCCGATCATCGTTGAGCTACAGCTAGTGTGAGAAACTTACAAAGGCACTAGACTCAGTACTCCGTCCATTCTCATGATTAGAAAAATTCCAAAAAAAAAAAGTACAGTTTTGGTACAGAGGTGGGGCCGAACCTGTCTGGTGTGGTGAAGAATGAACAATATTATTGTTTCTGTGGAATACATCACTGCTACTGCACCAATTTTTTCAACTGCTTGGTTGCCTGTATCACCGACAAACACAAGGACTTATCGAAAAGTCGCATAGCTTTATGGTCACGCCCCTTGTGTGCTCGCGACTTGAACGTATGGAACGCTCGAGCTCGAACATTATACCATCAAACTCTGACCACGGGTGTTCGTGATTATTACGCGAGCTATAGGGAGTCAGCGTTTAACAAACTGCATCTCAGTCGTCACTTGTTGTCTTCGGTGAGCATGGGGGGCTGACGGCCCCACCACTAAGGTAGGAAATGAAGGAAGTCGTGAACCACCTGTTGTTTTCTGTTGTATCAGACAGAACTCGGGTGAATACGTTTGCTATATGCCGCCCTCTTGCTTGCCTGACTGGGAGCAGTAGCGCTGTTGACAGATTGTAAAAAAAATTCGCTTTGTAACTGTTTTTTACATCATTATGGTGTTCGTAAACAATATTTTGAGGCGATAATGCCTGTTTTATCAAGTCTCATAGTGCATTATTAAGTTACGCTAAAGAATTACCAGCCTCGTAAACATAAACTCGCTGCGGTATTGACAGATGTCAGTTGCTACTGGTTCTGCACCGGCCTGTAGCTCCTGCAGCGAAGTGAACCGGTGCTGCCGTGGCGGTGTGTGTCCGCACTCCGCGGTAATGTCTGTTAGGGGCTGAGGAGTTGATACTTTTAAAGTGCTGTTGCACGACCTAGTGCTTTGCTGCGGGCTGTGAGTTTGAGCAAGGACTCTATTTTTTCAGTGAATGCTAATGCTGACACCCGTCCTAGGTGCAAAGGGGAACCGCGTCCCCAGGACCCACCTTTCTCGTGCCCATTCTGTTTCTTTCCATCTTCATACACTCACTAAATTTGTATTTTTTTTATTTTGTTCATTATCGAATGCTATTCACCCTCACACTGTGTATGGGTTGCACGCTTCTATAGCAACATACTATACGTCCCCTCCCCTTTGAATCTTGGCTACACAGCTAAAGAGCTTCAGGCTACTCCCAAATAAATTCCTCTATAACTTCAAGCAAACTTGCCCGTCGCATGTAACAGAAGTTTCGTATGAAATAAGACTCGGATGACATGCTCAAACGAGACGAGTCTCTCAAAATTTGAAGAGCAAACGCAAATTTATCTAAGGTAGTTCATCTTTTGACATTTCGTTGTTTGCACTCTGCATTCACCCTACCGTAGCTTCCGCTTCTATTGGCCCTCCTTCAATTATCTTGCCGCGGATATTACGCTTTTTGCTCTACTTTGTACCGCACTTGTGAATGCCTGCATGCATGCTGAACTGTTCTTTTGGCATTATTTTGAATGAAAGTCGGACGGAAATGTTCCTTCCGCGAGCGCACAGAAGCGCAATTACGGACGCATCTGCTGGCCTGACCACCCGCGCGCCACCAAAAGGTCGAGGACGCGAGCTTCGGTCTCTATCCAAGCTGCTGCTCTGGACAGCCAGGTCAGGCTTGTTTGTAGACTGCACTGCGGGCCTCTTGTTATCTGCTCTGTTTGTGTGCCACGCGGCCTGCACCAACGCGGGGGGTTATGCAACTCTGCTGTGGCCTTCAGTCGGTGCTGCGTGGCATGCAGGTCATGCCGTGTGAGAGATGGGCGAATTGAGATTTGGTCTGAATTACAGGGTGGCGGGTGCTGACCGAGCCCATGCAAGTTATGTCAATACTGTATAAAATTAACAAGTTTGGCTGGTTGCTCTGTTGCAGACACTTGCTGAAGCCTTGTCTTGCCATGTATTAGTGCAAAAACTGCTAAGTTTTCCTGAATTACATGGTAGCACCAAATTTGGCTGAGCCCTTGCCTTATGAATGTTATTGTTACGAAAATTTCACAAAATTATTATTGATCGTCTATTATACTGCCATTTAAATTTGCTACCACAAATTTGATTCCATCAGTATCATCAATTGCATGTAAAAGACATAAAGGGTATTCTGATACATTCAGTTGTTGAAGCATTGCAGAAACTACCTTCTTTTCATATTTCCGAACGTGTTTTGCTGCTTCTCTTTAATTTAGAGGAGCGTTATCTCTATAGTATATCTAATGCCCCCATAACCTGCCCCCGACAGACACGTGGCGATAAGTTGTACCTTTCTACGCTATGTTTATATCTACCGAACATATATATAGTAACTCTGAGTTGAGAGTTATCATTTTATACTCGTACAGTATATCTACCGTTAGAGATTTCTCTGCGTGTAGCACGTCTCAACTTTTTATAGATAAGCACGTTTTATCAACGTCGTTTTGACAATGTTATTCCTACGCAAAACGCCGTTTACTTGGCCCTTATAGAGTTCCTCTGTAATTCTTCACCCAGGCACTAAACTGACTGTGGTTACGTTTAACTCGGTACTACTCCCGCGAAAACTGATGGTCGAATCGGACGGCGAAGGGAAGATGAGCGCATCATTAGACGTGTTCCTGGTCCTGGGCCTATATAATTGTTTTGCTTTCTTTTAGTGGACTTCTACTGCTACACTGAAATCGAGGTATTGGCCGTGCTGCCTTTACGCACAATAAGTTCCGCGATTTTCTAACTCGCGATGTGAATATTTTGCTCTAGCAAACATTAGTAAACGATATCGAATTTCAACACGCACTTGCTAAATTTGTGAACTTTTGGCTCGGGCAACTGGCTGTGGTTGTACACAAATGCATTTTTCGTTCAGCTGAAACTGCATTGACTTATTTCTCTTTACCTTGTGACGACACTAAAGCCAAAGCTTTGAGGAGAAAAGAAAATGAGTAAAATGGTGAGTAGTGTATAAAGCCGCGAGATCCCCGTTTTTGAGGGTAGGTTCCCCTCGCGCCACCCCTTCCGGTTTCCCAGGCCCCACCCACTTCCGGTTAGCGCCCCCCCCTGACCCCCGCTAAACCGGTAGTGCATTGGCCGTTACAAACCGGAAGCTCGCGCGCGAGGGTAGCCGCGAGAGTAGGTTACCCTCAAAAACGGGGATCTCGCGGCTTTATACACTACTATGGTGATAGTTAGACGACTGTTAATATTACTGCACAAGCGTCTGCCCAGGAACTCCACAAATTTTGTAGTAAATTTCATAGCATACATAATTTTCTGACATGAACGTATCTATGTTCGCCGAAACTGGGGAGGCGACATGGCCCTCGCCCAGCCTGTCACGCAATCCTGCAATTGCCATGGCAGTTCTTGCCGTTCCCCAGTCGACTTTTCCACCTGCTTTACTCGATGACCTTTCCGTTTTTCTCTTTCAGGTGAACTCACGTGGAGTCTTTACAGTGCTGATATTTGTGACGAAATGCTTTCCAGCTATCAGGAATGCCCTGACGTTGACTTGACTGCTCGTTTGCCTTATAGCCACCAGTGATAGCTACAAGGAGGCGGTGTTGGTCACTTTAGGAAATTCTCATTTAGATTCCAGGCAGCAGAGTAGAGGGCCAAGCTGTTTATGCCGAGTTCAAACGTCATTCATATATCAACGGGTTCGCTCATCCACTTGTCCGAAAGTTTTGCTCTGCCCCAGAGTTCAATAGCAGAAGAGTGCGCTGTTTTCTCAGTTTTATTTCATTGCGAATTTGAAGAGATGTCCACAACTTGCCTAGCGACACTTACTGAGGAAACTGATTTGACGGTCAACATTTTAAATTCTTTTGGAGGACTACTATTATCAGTCCTTGTAACGTACACAAATTATTCATGCTGACTACAATGCTACAAAACTGTCAGGCAAATAGATGAGTGGACGCGTGGAAATGAATGACGTGTGTACTCGCCCTTAGCGTCACTAATATTACTTTTCATTTCTACCCTCTGGAATTGTGGCTTCGCAACAGTCTTAATAATGACATAACAATGAGAATTTTTATTAAAAATACAATTGGTTCCCAAATGCGTCTAAAAGTGCATGCTAAACAATGTTATAACGACCTCGGTGAAAGTAGGGGCCACCATGCTTTGGTTGTCGTGTTTTGGAAGCTCCTCGGTCTGTCCTATTCAGGCTTTAGTTATGACAACTATTTTATCAGAGTTAAGCGCCTCTCCTGAAAATGAGTCATCGAAGCCATTCGTACGCTGCAAAAACTATTATGGTAATGTTACGAAGCAAACGATGTTTTTAAAATGGAGAATACAATGTAAAATCTACAGTGCAGTACATTTTTACTGATAATATTTTAATTATTTTATACTGGATCGTTAAATATCTGAAGGAAATGGTGCTCAGGCCAAGGGATCGTTTTTAATAATCAATTATAATTTCATTATTTTACTTCAAAAAGATGGCAGTTGGCGTGCCAAGAAAAGTCCAGTAAAATTATACGGATTCTTATATTAAGTTTGTGGCTTATCCTGAACACGTACGGTGTCTCAGCAGTCTGTCAACTGAACTTCGAAACTTCTATGTGCCAGAGACACGGGTTACTGTTGCATCAAACGATATAAAAATTTTAAACGCAGTAGGAAAGTAACGTGCGCGCTGCTTATGAAAGTTCAAACTTGATGATGCATATCTGCCGATGCTGTTTGTAGTGAAAGAAATGAATAAGTGTTAAATTGTTTGGTTACTAAAAAAAATGTGTTCGTATTTTTTATTACAGTGTGAGGGAAGATAACAAACGATTCGAAGTATATCAAATTACGCCTACTTGGTTTTCCTTTTTACGATATACTGAAAAATTTTCGAAGCGAAACATATTTTTTTACGTCTTAAGAACCGGTAAGTCTGTGATGCGTTGTCGTACTCTCGTTATCTATATTCAGTCATTGGGCAGAGCGAGTTAGCTGCGCCAGTGTGTGAGTCATTTATTATGGAACGCGTTTCCTAACCTTGCATGCTCGGACCGATAGACCGCGGTCAAGTTTTCACGTGATTTAAATGCTGCAAGATCATTAGAACCACAACGTTTCGCAGCTCCAAAATACAAGCGCGCACGGGGCTGCACTGTTGCAAGTCGCACCGTATCAGCTGGTCGTGTTGCGAACGTCGTGACGGTGCAAAGGTTGCGTCTTGCATCACCTTGCACTTACAGACGTGGCCAGGCACGCACTGTGCTAAACTCCGCTCAAAACTCTCCTCGTCCATCGCTGAACCACTTCCTTACGTCGACTCTTTAATCAACGGCTGGACAATTGCCATCTCAGATAATCAGGACCTGCGTCTCTCACTCTTGCCCCGATTGGCTAAGCCTCATTGACTGACCTCTTTCAGTACACCGTAATCATTACGAGGGCAACACGCGATAATCCAGTTTAGATGAGTCGCTTGTGGATGCGTTGAGCTCGCCTTTGCTCAGCTCCTCCATTAGTAAATGAGTAGGATTTTTTCGGTAGGTACGTTGACGAGCTGGCGGTAATTCAGCTCTTGCCTCGCTCGTGTGCGCTTACGAGTGCCATGGAGGGAGTCTCACAGTCAGTGTTCATGGCGCTTCAGCTCAAATCTTGCTCAATTTCTCAAACATTTTGGTGTGACGCAGTTGTAAGTCGTCACGCAAGTTGCCGATGTTATCCTGTAGCTACTCATTTTTTAAAGCTTAAGGTTTTGGCGTGAGATATACCCTGGCCTTAGGGAACAAAGACTCAAGCTTGTGCTCATTAAAACCAAACGCTTTGCAGCTTGTTCATGAATAGAACCGTATGTCCAGCGTATCATTTCCTAAACCTTGCACGTGCAGAGCCTTCACATTTTGCGCATATTTATATGATTTCTCAACGGATACTCAAGCCGTGTTTAGTCAATTTCTATTTTTATAACAATTGTAAGCCCAATAGATGCTAGTTTCATTTCGATGCGGTATGTTTTCAACACTGTTGGCGACTTCTGTGTTTGTTTCTTTTGCTCAACATTACTTTCCTCGCAAGAAGTTTCTGTTTCCGTTTTCCGTGTGTTGTACTTATAATATTTACGATTTTATACAGTCATTCACCCTTTTTTAGTGCATGGGCAACCGTGCCCCCATGTGAAAACGCGTGGCCTGTTTGGCTGCCGGGCTGTCTCTCCCACGCGTTCCTACTATACCTCCTTTCTCATGTTCATTCCTACTATTGATCTTTTCTCAGTTTTTCCTATTCTTTGTATGTATTCTCTGCCGTAATGCTGGTGTCATGAGTAGTGTGAGTCCGTGCAAGGGTATCAGGTTTGCAGTAAGACTTTGAGTCCTCCTTTTTACCCTTCTATTGGCGACGTCAATTAAGTATCACTCTCAATGTTTAACGTTCTAACTTTGCAATAAGTACTATAAGTACTATGCCTCCTTTTTCATGTTCATTCCTACTATTGATCTTTTCTCAGTTTTTCCCATTCTTTGTACGCAATATAGCGTTAGCTGCAAGATTGCGTAAAATTCTATGGATGATTGGGATATTTCACGATAAACTTATTAAAGCTCTTCTGTTCACCTTGAGTTTTAGAGATTTACTGCTTAATTAATAACGAATAGCTTGTTGAAGTTCACGTCTTCTTTTTACTCCCGAATTCAGCGTTTTATTAGCTCCTTGTCACCCAAAACGAGTCTCCGGTCCTGTTCTAGATAGTGTTAGTAATGCAACAACTTCTGTTGATTGTATGCGGTAGAGACGTAATTCTCAATTAAAAATGTTTCCCGTCACTATTATGTCACCTTTCACGTGATGTTATTCTTACGACAATCAGCGTGAGTAACCAGGATGCTAAAGCGTTGTTTTTGTCCGGTTGGGAAAGAATTGATCGGTGAGACACCGAGCATCCGTTTATCCCTTAAAGGCTCCTCACGAGAAGTCACGCGCACACCTCCCCGTTAGGCGCGGCTGGCCGGGGATAATACGGTGATCCGTTGAGCTGCTCCGGGACCGCAAGTTCAGGGTCGGCAGTGGCCGAAGATACCGGTGAGACAAACCCTGCTGGTCACTTAGTTACGGAAGCGTTAGTGCGCAGTCTTGGTGTGATATACACACCTACGTTACTCATATACCGTCCTGCATCGCTAGCACTGAGCCTCGGCGTTGAAAGCTCTTCGTTGCGTTTGATGTATTTGTCTATAATTGAAGTCGTCTATCGTTGACGCGCGGCGGGGTGCAGCTGTTATATTTTCTGCCGTCTCACTTATGTTCGTTTTCAACAGCGCATTTCTCTTTGAGTTGTAATGGTAAAACTTCGTTGTATCTCGTCCCCGCATATCCGCGCCAAATTTTGCGTCAGCACAGTGATCGCAGTCAATGGGTTGAATTTCATAGCCCAAAGCTACTACGTATGGATTTGCAGGCGTCAAACCTTATATTTTGTCAGCGTAAGCATCTGTGTATTCATCTAAATGATTAATTACCACATTTATGACAAATACCTTGAACAATGATGGAATTTCGCCGTAAAATGATACCAGACATACTTTTTTTTACCTACGGGTACCGCCAGTGAGCGAAGTGGTGGGGTTGCTTGGCCTTCGTCAGCACATTTTGGGTGCGCTATCAATGTACTTTACCTTTGCACAGTTTATAAGATGTGAAGTTACCTCTGACTCTTTTCGTCATTACCTACAGCAGAAAGTTCTTCTCAATAGTTGCCACTTCGAACTTTTTTCAGGTAGATATTGGTGATTTTATAATATAAGTATATATATGAGCTTCCTTGACCACTAGAAAGTAATGAGGAACTAAAACAAAAATTTTGTAAACAGAAAACTCCTGTAGAGACTGGGCTAAAAGTTGAAGTCCATGATATTTTACTGATTCGACGTCTGGGTTTATTTACCATGTCTCTTATCCGTAGAGACAAGGATTTTATCGGAAATTCACTAACTGCTACTATATGCCAACACTACTTATGCAACTAGATCACCTGATGGTATATTTCTTACCACTTATCCTCTCTACATCATAGCAGGATGGGGAGGAAAAGAGGCTCTTTCTGAAGACCTTGACTTATTTTCCGGCCCTCGCGACTGTTGTGAAGTAGAAGTTGGACAGCAAATTGCTAACATTTCCCGTTCCAATTGCAGGTGCTGGACGTTGGCTTCAATTTACTG
>LQNS02276867.1:7021849-7041522 GCA_001587735.2 Parhyale hawaiensis
GCAGGATGGGGAGGAAAAGAGGCTCTTTCTGAAGACCTTGACTTATTTTCCGGCCCTCGCGACTGTTGTGAAGTAGAAGTTGGACAGCAAATTGCTAACATTTCCCGTTCCAATTGCAGGTGCTGGACGTTGGCTTCAATTTACTGGAAGAGATTCCCATGAACGCTTTCCACAACGTGAGATCCCTCACCTTGCTGGCCGTGGACGGTAACCAGTTGAGCACCGTACCACAGGAACCGTTCCTCCATCTCGCCGAGTCGCTCAAGGGCCTCTCTGTCGGTCAGTGTTACTGTTTCTTCCACCTCGCCGCGTCTCTCCGAGCTTGTTAGTCGGGTTAGTAGGTACTGTCCTGTCCTAAGCGCTCTCATATTGAGTTGTCTATGACTTCTCTTTCTGTCAGTTTTACTGCTTCTTCCACTCCGCTGAATCTTTCGAAGCTTTTAGCCTGTTTGATACTATTACTTTTCCCATTATTGCTGTTGTCAAAAATAATTCAATACCAGTATTACTATTTTTTTTTCACCAAGCTGACCCTCTCGAGGACCTTCAAGTCTTTTCTTCTTATTTAGCTTGTCAGTCTGTAAGTATTGTTCTTTTCTTCCTTTTTTCTGATTCTTCCAAAATGCACTAAGTAAGTTAGTACTTATTACACCTCAATCTGCTGCAATCAGACTTTCGAAGACTTCATGATAATCTACAATATTACTGCAGTCGGTGCTCTATTGAACCAACTATTTGAGCTACTCCTTGACGATCCAGCAATACACACCATTTCCTTTCTTTCAAGAATCTCAAAATCCTCTTCAAAGTCACCGTTCTTTTCTTTCTTTTCTCCACTATGTAGTCGAGTGCACGACTGGCCTTTTCTGTTCACCGCAAGCTTGTCTCTTGTTTCGTCTGCGGTGACTCATGAGGTCGTCACCTGACTGGGACGCCCGCTGGGGATACCCTTCTATGGACCTGCACAGCCGTCAGTGTCAATACGTTCCTCAATTGGTCATTGCTGCAACATTAAGCGGAGTTGCCGTTGCTCTAACTGACTTCTATGCCATAACCGTGCAGACCCTTTATGGTGTATGAAATATACATGAATAATTAAGAGCGTGCCTTTTCAGCATAGCAGGACAAACCAGCAGATTGTCTATATCGATCACTACGGTAGACTCTATAGTTTCGTTTACACCGAGAGAAGGAAATTTCTTAGTGTAATAACCTGTCATTACAGATACAATTTTGCGTAGCGATAACTCGTTTAATGTACTATTTTTTCCTTTTATGTTAGTACTCTAGATTAGGTAATACCAGTCTTTAACATCTGCCCGACTCCGTCATATTTATATCGGCTCCAATGAATGAGGTCTCGTGTTTCTGTTCCCTCTCATAGAGATATTGAAGTTAGTAGGCTGAGTTGTGCACTCGCAGCTCTGCATAATCGAGAAAAAACTCCAACGTTCGTCTATATCTGCACCATACCCGTAGGCGTTACTTTCGTCAGTGAAAGATTGAACTCTAACCAGCGTCCTGTAGGAACTGCACGAACGTCAATATTATTTCCTGGTCAATTTCTTCAATTTCACAGGTGGCAAGTTCCTCGTGTGCGACTGCCACGTGGCATGGATCGTAGAATGGATTCAGAACAGAGATCTGCAAGTGACGTCTCGAGAACGGAACCCTCAGTTCTGCGGAGAGCCTGCCTACTTCAGACAGCGGTCCTTCTACCAACTCAGCCCAGAACAGCTGCTCTGCAACACCTCCAGCTTTACGGTGTCGTCCTCGGCATCGGTGGGCGGGAATTCGGTGACTCCCAACGTCGCGGCGACGCCCAATGAGATCCAAGACGTTCGTGTGGCCTCTTTTGGGCCTAGTAGGCAGAGTCCTCAGCCTTCCACTCCTACCCCTGAGGTAAGGACCGTTGTTGTGCTTATGCTGTATACAGGAGTGCCGGATAATAGTTGTAAGCGGGCATGTTTATGACCGCAGTTAGGCCTCCACTCCAGCCCTTGAAATGCGTCTATTTACTTGCTGTCTCCTCTGCTCAAGACATGAATCAGTGATTGTTTCACAGAGACACGCAAAAGTTTGGTTATAAAGCGTTTTTGTCTGTACTGCAATAGAACCATTACGGCAAGGTGCTTCGTTCTTCATCGCTAAATGTCATTGTAATTGGTTACCATTAGCCAAGCTGACTCAACTATGTATGTATATGATTTACTTTCTTAAACAATTCTATAAGAAATTTTGGAAAGTTAGTCCATTCAAAAATACTTTCGTCAAAGGTAAGAAATATTAATCTCAAAAGCATTGGATACCATCACTAAACAATGTTATTTTTTATGCGAAGACTCATTACGGTATTAATTAAAATTTTAACCCTTTACTAAGCTGTTCATGATCACACCTTCTCCAATGATTTTATGAAATTTTCGCCCATGTTTTTAAGAATTCTTTTAATTATTCAATGGTTTGTAGATTTATTGCATTGGCCTTCATTTTTAAATGTTTCCGTTAATTCTCAATACGATGGAGGTCGAGAAACTAACTTGGCCAGGGTGTCACGTCGATTTCTCTGTTTTCAAACCATTTCATTCAATCTCTATCCAGTCTATAAGTCGCACGCTACAACATGTTTTGNTATTGCATTAGCCTTCATTTTTAAATGTTTCCGTTAATTCTCAATACGATGGAGGTCGAGAAACTAACTTGGCCAGGGTGTCACGTCGATTTCTCTGTTTTCAAACCATTTCATTCAATCTCTATCCAGTCTATAAGTCGCACGCTACAGAATGTTTTGATTTTATTCAATGTCTATCCATTCGATAAGTCGCAGCCTACGACACCTGGCAACCAAGTTGGTCTCCGTTTTCGTATCTTCCTTTGATTTCTATCTTGACTCACGCATTATATTATAAATGTCCTGTGTTATTCTGTTCGAATGCTAAGATAGTGACCTATAAACCAGTTGATTATAGATAGCTCCATAAGAAGGAGTTGCTGAGTTTTAACCCCTGATCCCTGTGGCCATTCACTGGTAATTATTCCCTCCTATGAGGTTATATTTTTACCGCGGTTTGTCTTTCTGTCTTTCAGCAACATAACTCAAATAACTATAGACGGATCTTCATGAAATTTACTGGGACTGTTAGGAACATTACAAAAAACTGATAAATAAATTTTGGTGTTGATCCGTAAGAAATTCTAAATTTTACTCGACTATGAAATACTTTATTCGTTAGCGTTGCAGTGCTCGGCGGAGGTTTGCGTTATCGGCGTGCATCCTTTGTGGTTATTTCCCTCGAATCAGGCACTGGCGAATGCCGAGGAGTGATGCTTTGCATCTGCGGATCACTTGCCAAAGTTGAGGTTATGTTTAACCCGATACCGCAACAACCCTTGTAGCCGAAACTAGGGATTCTTCGATAATGAAAGCAGTAAATTTGAGAAAAAATACCAGTAAGGGTTGCGTCGCGGTCGTTGAATCTTTGGGAAACCATTAAATTCCCAATACTGATGGCGGCATGTGCTTCGTTTCACATCTGCTACATGTCACTGTAATTGGTCACTATTATTCAAATTGAATTTGAAAACAACGCATGCACGAAATTGACCCCACGACCATGAACTGCTTATGATGCTTAAACTTAGTGTTCGTAGCTTACCAGCTACAACTTACCAAAAGTTTGCTGCAATAAACTAAACCGAGCGCCAAATATTTGATGAGTTCTAAGCACCCAAAAGAAGGGACCTGAATTGTCGAAATCGGTCCGAGCATTTAAGTTGTATACTTTGTATCTAGCATCAGCTGTGTCATGTTTGCGAAGTTCCCGCACTTTGGTGCTGTAGTGCGCTGAAACTATTTCCTTACAGTTCTTAACGCGAGACAGAACCTGAAAAAGCAGTACCTGTCTTAATTTTCAGATCTACTTCATTCTTCTGCACCGTACTCCTAAATTTAATAAAAAATAATATGTAGATAAAAAATACTTCTATATTACGTTGTTGGAAATGTTTCGAGTCGCATTATGTCTATCATCAGTTCATGGATACTTCTAAAATTTGATACACAATAACGAGAGTCCGCCGACACATACCCCAACTCACTGCGGCATGCACCATCACGATAAAGGAGAAAATGCGGAAATCCTACCTCCAGGCACACATGTTGTTTCCAATACAGCCATGCCACTGTTTCCGATACAGCCTTGTCACTGTTTTCAATATAGCCATGTCATTGATCCCAATACAGCCACGTCACTGTTTCCAATACAGCCATGCTACCCCTCGCGCTGTAACGAGCCTGTATAGAAACCTATTACCGGGCAAGTGACTATATATAGTTACTTTCCTCGTGCTATTTTTCCTTGAACGTTTTTCATGTGCCTAGTGTTAAATCCTAGTTTTTATCTGTAATTTGGCACTTATTTTTCTCCTGTGCCTGTAGGTAACTTCTTACCGGCCCAAGCCTCCCATCCACCGCGTCGAAGAAGGTCCTCACCGCACCCACCACGGCGATGGCCGCCAGGATTCCTCCCTGTCCCAGGACCAGACCCTCCAGCCTTCGAGGACAAACAAGCCCACGAGACCGAGTCTGATCCGCACAGGGGACCAGCCGCGCCCTGCCGGTGTACCCCCTCAGCAGGTGGTGCAGACAGGCCTCGGCGTCAGCAGGAGACCACAGCTGGTCCGACACCCCGACTCTGTGGAGCAGCACGAGCCGGCCCCGTTCGGGGCAGCGCTTGACTCCCAGAATGACGAGGTACACACCTGCTGGTGTAGATCTGGTCTCTTGACGTTACTTTAGGGCTCACTCCGTTGGATATGGTGATGTAAGAATTATAGTAATACGTAGCGACGTTAGTGAATTTTATTCGCTAATTGCAGAGAAGAAATGTTCGGGCAGACTATTTTTTTCTGGATGACACGAAGCGATATTCTTATTGATGGAGATTGCAATATGAGGCGTTCCACGGATGTAGTCGCTAAGCTTGTAGCGCTGCAAGGCAGTTGTTTGTCCAGATGATCTTAAGATGAAAAATTTACTCCCGATGTTGTTATTACACTGCGAAACTTCCAGTACTCCAAGTTCCAAGCAAGCGTTATATCTGTGCCGATGTGTTCCTCAAAGTCTAGCTCCTTACTGCTCGGTGAAGACAACTTCACAACGTGTTCTCCCTCTTACTGCTGTCGACTGTTTTACTGTAGCAATGATTTATTTCGCAGGTCATCATCCAAGACGCCTACAGGAAAGACAACTCCGTCATTATCCAGTGGGACTCCGAGGTCTCCAATATCCTTGGCTTCCGGGTTGTCTACAGACTCTTCGGTGACAAGCTCTTTAAGGTAAATTGTTTTGAAAGAAAATATTAACATCTATTGCTATTTCTGCCTTCATGTTTTCTTAACGTAATGTTTGGGCAACATGAGATATGTGTGTAGGCGCTACATACAAAATGCATAACAAATAGATTCGATGTGAAGTCCTTAAACAAAGCCGAAGTTTACTAAAAGTGATGCTTACCTAATCCGTCGAACGCAGGTCAACAATTGAAATCAGATTTTTTTTGGAGCCTTCAATGTTCATGTATACACGGAGCAGAAGACAAGGTAAGCAAGACTAGCAAGAATGATTTGATTTTCCTCCTGTTACTGTGCACTTCATAAAAAATAGAAAGTAATATGCATGCTTCCTCAGCATTTGCATGAGCACGACCTTAACCTGAGAAATTTACACGTCAAGTACATTACCCTTATTGAATAGTAATATTTAATGCAAATCTGGGTTGCCTTAACGCTACAAGTCCTACAAACTTTACTTGACCATTTCATTACTTCCTCTCATAAAAGTTGTTACCCAGTAACATTGTTTTATCAAGTCATCGTCCCGAGTGCCTTCTCCGCAGGGGATGTAGCATCTGGCCGCAGTTCCTGCTGATATGGTTATATGGTTAGTTTTGTAGAGTTAGGTAAGTTCTCTATATTTCCTTTCTGTCCCGCGAGGTGAGCCGCCGATCGAGGTGACCGACTTTTTCTGCGGGGCTCTTATCTCGCCCCTGCGGAGGTCTACAGAAGAGACTGTCCGCACAGGCTCTACTCTCTTCTGTCTTCTTCTCTTTTCGTCCTTCATCTCTTGCCACTTGAGCACAACGTTGTGGTTCCGGCTGTAAGCGAGTCAATCATCTTAGATCGCTATTGAATGTCTAAGTTTGAGAAACTGGGGGACAATACCAATATAATAATGATAACTTATCAAGTCATCATACGTCTACACGCTAGCATTTTATAGTTGTTAAGGCTTGTGTTCAAAATTGTCACACTGTTTGCTCTGATATAGGTAGTTATTAGTATTAAAGCTGCTAATTGTTGCATACATACTATGCACAGTTGCGTCCTGATGTTTGTATCAATATGAGTGCACTCTATATGTTCTGCAGCTTGGGCCTCCTCTGGCATCTTCGGAACGGGAGTTTAAGATCCGCAATGTGCCGACCCAGGAGTGCATCGTCGTGTGTGTTGTGTCGCTGGAGGATATCAACGTAACGCCTGAAAAGTGAGTGTCTTTCAGGCGCAGGAGTTTTGTTTTTCCAATGAAAACCGCCACCATCGCAGGAATAGCACAGTTTGAAGCGGGACCAAGTGATGCTAGCGGGTAGGCGTTACTAGCTAGGTTAACAGTTAGCCTCGGGCATCTCTCGCACTAGACTGCTAGTGGAGTTTATTTTACATTTTGTCCCTGAGATTCCTTCCCAAGTAAATCTTGTCAAACCATCTCGCTGTAGGGCTGAACATTTACGGGCTAGATCGAATTTTACACAGATTGCATGAGTCAGACTCATGTTATTCTGTGAATAAAATGTGAGAGATCCACATTGGATTAGTCTATGAGGCTGACTCTTCTGAACTTGAGGGCTGGTTAGTATCTGCATTCCCTGATGATGAGACAAAGGCGAGACTGGGATGATACAAGAGTCGGTCTGCTCAGGTCAGCCCGTTGTCTATGGCCCAGAAAGTAAAAAGAGGCAGTTTCCTAAACCATTCTACGTATCAATTGCATGTCCAGTGGTTTATTAATGAATCCTCTCGACGTCCAAAGAACATATCGTGTTTTATTACTCCATTTCTGCCCTGTATTCATTGACATATTAGATTCAATGAAGCAATCACCTAAAGTGATCCACGGTATTATTACATCGAATTTCTCAGAAACTTTTGAGATTGTTCTCCTGTGAATATATATAAGGACCATAGTTTTAGATAGGCCTTCGGTACATTTTTCTTTCGTGCCCACTTTGTTTCTTTTCTGCTGTCCTACTTTATCTAATGATCTTGGTTCTGTTTTTTTTTGTCTTCTTTGATGAGTAACTGTGCCATGCGTGTTGGTCCAGTGTGGGAATACCCATCCCTTGATTTCACGTCTCTTGCTGTGACTTTTTTTTTTGACCGCCATTGTAGTAAAGAAATTAAGCGTACACTTTTCAATATAATGATAGTTTTGTGGAAATAAATGCGGTAATTAATTTTCATAAATTTGTGCAGTAAATGTTTGCTTGCGTACCGCAACGTACTGTTTCATCACCTTCGTGAAACGTAATATGACTCCAGTGTATAAATTGTGTTCTTGGTTTTTTTAGTTTTGAAAGGAGGCAGAACCTTTTATTAGAGCTGGTTTCGTACTGAAAACTTATTTTGTTACAAACTGCCCCGAACCTGGTATTGAGGCCTTTGAAAAGTCCCCCACTAACTCAATGGTTTCGTTGCAGCGTGCCGTTCCCGCAGTGCCGCGAGATCCGCACTGATGAGTCGAAGGCCACGCACATGGACACCATCATCATCGCCGCGTCCGCCGCCATCTGTGGCACTGTCATCATCGCCCTCATCATCTTCATCTGCTGCAACAGAAGGAGGCACAGCAGCCGGCACTCCACCACCAAGGATGGAATCCCCAATGTCATCGCGCAGTCGGCGGCGCCCTTAGCTTCGCTGGGCACCCTCAGTGGAGGTCTCAAAGCGGACTGGGACACCCTCTCCATGTACTCCCAGAGGTCTATTCCAAGGGCGAGGATGTACCACATGGACAAAGGTGAGCAGCGGCGGCATTCACTGTTTCTTCCCTAAGTTTTTCAGTATCCAACACTTCTGATCATATACCGAAGAAAGAAGCAGTCGAAGTGTGGGTTTTTGATAGTTTTTTTCACCGCCCCATTGAACTTTGGGTTCCGAATATCGGTGGATATTGCGTCTCAGTACCACTGTGAGCTCACATTATCGCTGTTCTATTCAGTATTTACACGTACCGCTAGTCTGGGGTGCTGATGCAAGTTGGTTCATATCGAAATCTAACCCAAAAAATCATGAACTTGCCACGGAACTGCTCACAAATCAGAAAATGAGTTCGTACAGGCATCACGGTCTTATTGGAGGAAGCGGCCTGCACTCTGCACATATCTTGCATTTATGCCATGGTTTTGTATTATCATCTGTGGCCGATGTGCGGTGCCATGGTTTATTTATTCTTTGCTCTCATGCAGTAGAGAAGTCGTAATTTTTTACTTTTTAGAACGTTACATCGTATCGCTCCACAGTACCTCCAAGCCTCTCGCGGTACTTGTGCCGGCCGATTTGTAAATTATATTCAGTAGCGTTAAATGTTGATATTTTCTTATTAAGAGTGGAGGATTTTTATTCGTTTCTTAGTACGTATGTAAATATTCGAGGACAAAACAGCGTTCGTGAGGTGATAGCCCCAATATTTTCTCCAAAGGCTTTGCGACGCTCGGACTTTTAACAAATTCTCAAATTGTTAGCGGCGATCGCATGACCAATTACTCTCAAGCGCAGTTAGCCTTGTCAGAATAATAATAATAATAATTTATTTTTATATAACTCAAGAGGTTAAAGCACTTGTAAACTTAGCTCTCCAGTTGTACGCTTCATCAGTGTTCCATTCATCACCTCTTACAGTCCGAGGGACTAACCTCTATCGTACTCGGGCCACGCCTGTTCTTATTTAGGAATACACTAGAAAAGAGAACCATAATAGCGAAACAGCCCTTTCTGAATAAAAAAAGTTTAACGGAGGGTGCGGTCTTACGTTCTGCGAATGCGACCAGCACCGCTACAGCGCAGTGTCAGCTGAACGCAACTATAACCTTTGCACCTGCAAACATGAGATGAGCAATCTTCGCTCCATAATTCCAATTGCATTTATAACCTTTGCGTCTCTCGGCCAAAAAAAAAAAAAAAACTCAGCTAAGCCTACTGTTCCTTGATGCGTACTGTGAGCGGGGCACAATGCTGTTCGTCTCTCAGTCTGATATTTGCTTTAGTAATCTGTGTAAATATGTCATGTAATACTAAAAGTTTTGGCTATGTATTATTGCATTTCCCGTTAAATCTAACACTGCACTAGTCATCCCTGTATTTTCTCTAGATTCACTAATGAGGAAATGTAAATCAGTTTTAGGTTGTAGAGGTACAGCAGATTTTTTCTATAAGTTTGTTTTTACTTTGTTACTGTTGTGTGGCGTAGGAGTGCATGAAGACGTTAGTTTCGTAAGTCAGTATTTTTCGTTTTATCTGGGCTTCACCTTCAAATCTCTGCTGATCCTTTCCGTCATTGAAGATTCTCGCACTTTCTTTAATTTTCGAGGAAAGTGATGCTCACGTGATACCCTACTTCACTTTCATATTGCTCCAGTAAGGATCATTGAATATAACGTATGAATGTTTTATTATTATTATTATTATTATTATTATTATTAGTGTGTCTTCCACTTCTAATTGATGGCATGACGACATTCTCCCTTCATCCTCAGCTTTCAGTATTTTGAAAAGTTCCAAAGAATATGTATCAATTATGGCTCTTCTTCAAGCGTGTTTTCTTATTTCCTTCTCCTTAACACAACAGCGGCTGGTAGCATCGCTCGTTCTCTTTATGGTTGTCTGTTTGTTGTACTATTCGCAGGGCTGGCAAAAACCATGAGTAGAGAGTAAGGCCGCTAGATACTCGTTTTTGAGGGTAACCTACCGTCGCGGCTCCCCTCGCGCGTGAGCTTCCGGTTTAGAACGGCCAATGCACTGCCGGTGTAGCGGGGTTTGGGCGGCGCGAAGTGGGCGGGGACTGGGAAACCGGAAGGGGCGGCGCGGTGACCCGGCGGCGCGAGGGGAACCTACCCTCAAAAACGAGTATCTCGCGGCCTTACTCTCTACTACCATGGTTTTTTTGGTTAAAACAAAAAATAACATGTTTTTTTGGGTGTTTTTTTTTAGATATTTTATTTTTTCTAGTTCTAGAAATTTTATCCAACATTTAAGAAGTTCTCTGCCTTGTAAATATGTAGTTAGCAAATCATAAACAATCTTAGTGGCTTCATTTCTACTTCCTAATGTAGAAGAATGACTTTAAGAAAAAGGGTTGAGAAGAAGCTCTTACCAGAGTACCTGTATTTGTTATGACTACATTTAATATCCTAACTGCAGTGAAGCTATGATTCATAACTATTGCAATATAAAATCCTTTAAAAAACTTGAAACACTTCAAATTACAAATACAACTTGACATAATTAGCTAGCTACTAGCTAATTACAGGGCAATGAACTGAAGTAAGTTATATAGGTATAAAATCCTTTGAAATCTTAGAAGCACTTCAAAATACAAAGAAAACTCAATAGAAATGGCTAGCTACTAGCTAATTAAAAGCAGAGGATTGAAGTAAAGAAAATGAAATGGCTATATGCCTACATCCTTCTCGTGAACTCACTAGCTATCTAATTGCAACTTTAACTACTACTTCTAATTTTTCGCAGCTGCTAGCATACCAGAATATAATTAGAAATGTATCTCTGGACTGAAATAACACAAAGTTCAATAGGTTATGGGTTTTTATTAAACATAAGCAATAGTTGACCCTAACTGTCCTCACAGTCTAACGGATTCTTAATTTGAAACACATTAACAAACCCTTTCAGTTTCGTAAATAAAATTTAATAATTTCTACAAGTAAAACTGTTATTTTGCAATATCTATGAATAAAAAACAAACAAATCAAATAAAAACCAATAAACAAACAACAGGTTTATTAGGTTCGTTTAAACCATGCTTTTTTATTTGGTTTAAACCATTTGGTTTAAACCAGCCAACCCTGGCTATTCTTTCCAAGGATTGGCTGTGCGGTCCGTACTTTTGAGCAGAAATTTTTAGAGGATTTCGTATGCGTTGCACATTCCTCCGTTCCTATTACTAACATTTTTGTAAATTATGCTCATCAACGCACCTTCCTGTCAATTTGAAGTATTTTTGCTAAGCTCCTATCATCTCTCATGGCATTACACTACTTGCTACCTTCGCTCCCACCAGTGGTGGTTACGTCAACCCTTGTTTCACTGCCACCGAGTTAAAATAATTAATTTTTACTGAAGTCCCTACTCTCTCGTACGACACTTCAATGCTCATCAGCCTCGCTCCCTCCAATGGCACTCAATAATGGATTACAGGTGGTAATGTCAACCCTGGCTTCACGGGGGACGAGGTACAATCGCACATATCTGCAGCGTCTCTACGTCCTCACTCTCGAGCTCTGGCTGATGGTCAGAGCAACCGCAGCTACACAGGGCTGTCTGCAGCCCACCTCAGCCCTCAGCTCGCTTCTCTCTCGCTGTCCAGACCAGGTACGATGGGACTTGGTGGCCTTCCCTGCCTTGTATTATGAGGGTAGTTTGTGGTCATTGGTCATTTCAGTTATGCTCTACAGGAGCCTTGACGAACCGTGTTCATAGGGTTTAAGGTAATGGGCAGGAGGTGCTTCATTTACTCTTGGCATTGTGGCCCATGCAGGTTAATTAATCTAAATTTTCATAGGACGAATTTTACTGAAGAAACATTGATGGGGATGTGAACTTCTTAGTGATTCACCCATACCGTACGTTAGGCACTTTTGGCCACCTCTTTTGGAATGGGTCTCCAGCTTCGTCAGTTTTCCTGTATCCTGCACAACGTAAAATTCTAAGGTTATGTTAGGATTCCTTCCAGATCACCCATTTCCTATCAGAATTCCTTCTAGACCTGATGGCAGCTCGAAAACGTAGTTGTAGCTTACTTAGATCGTAACAAATCGTTCAATACTTAGTGCAGAAAGTGACGTTGGCGGGGATACGTTTCGTGAAAAGAAAATAAAATGACCTCATTTTTTATCTCTCATGTGGATGCTGCGCCCAACGCATTAAAGCTACATCACACTGAGATATCACTGAAGTGGTGCTAACGCCACTGGGTGCTGCTGTATCGGTAATGCAGTGGTTATTTATTTCACACAGATGCCACATATGACGGTAAAGACTTAGCCTGATCATAGTTCGAACTTCTGGCCAATATTCTGTTGTGGCTCAAACAACTTTTACTGAAACCGTACAAAAAAGCTCTGTGCACTCGATGTATCGTGTCTCCTCGCGTACCTTGACGCGTTACAGTGCGTAAGTCCAGCCCCTGCAAATGAAATTTCCTCGATTTAGCTCAGAAATTTTGACTTTCGAAGGTCAGCTTAATAAGTTAGCTGAACTCGACGATTAAACTTAGCTGTAAATCCATGCCTTTCTTGTTCAAGGCAGGACGTGAAATATAGTATACAAAATATAAAAAGAGTAACTAAATCAATGTAAATTAATAAGCATGAACTTAACTTTATATTACAGCGTTTTGATGAGTCCGTTCCTGCGACCCGATTAGAAGTTTCGGTCACATTTCTCTCTAAGGCAAACTTTTACTGCAACAATTACGAGACAGGAAAGTGTATCCTGAGAGTCGGAGCAAATGACTGAGACTTATGATACGCTTCGCAACTTCATAAGTTGTCATAGCCATCGCTCCTCTGCACACGTGTCTATACGTAGCCAGTCGGATAATTCTGCTAAGGGCCCTTCTGCTAAGAAGCTCGTTTGCGTCGTTGCGGCTCTCATTTTCTGCTCTTGCCTAGATGTACAAAGCAGACATTGGCTTTGTTGTTTGAAAGATTCGTAAAATGATCGGCCATGATGACCAGTAATGAAGATACCATCCCCTTAATCCTCCTCCGATGTTAATCAATTACGTTTCCAACTTATCGGGAAGGTTGTTTGGCCCCTAACGATATTATTTTTAGAGCCTTCAGCTTCCTTCTTAAGGCTACTTCACGAAGGTATTTTCAATTCCCATCTCCACCACTCAGCGCCCGAGTCCGCTGTTGTGTCTGTTTAATCTGCAGAAGAGTGCATTGGTCTCTGAAGGTATGTCAGAGACTTGCTAACCCAAGCGACGTGACGGCAAATATTCTAGTGAATCTTTTGGTTGAAGTATCGCTGTATTACGTGGGCACAACCAAACATTCGCTCAATTAGTAGCACGCAAAGAGATCAAAAGACTGTCAACCCCACTGTATACGGATTGTCTTTATGAAATCCTTACAAGTACCACGCCATCTGGATCTTTTTCGCTATTTGATCTGGTGGTGAATAATACAAAATATTGAAAAATGATTAACCTTTAGTTATATACTCAGTACATAATGTGCAAATGCATTGCATCAAACAAACAGCAGCACTAAGTTCTCCTCGTATTAATCTCGGTCTGCAGCAGGTTCTTGAAGCTATTTATTCGCGTACGTCTGTGTTGTCCGCACTCTGCTGTCCCTTAACTTCGTTCGCTCAGTGGGGAGAAGCATCCAGGCACTTCATGTGGGATGGCATGACTTGCTTCACTGAAAATCGACGTCGCTGTTGTTCCACTCACATTGTATCACGTCATTTTTCGTATCAAATCAACGAATAATAATAAATGCTAACGAATTTAACCGAAAAGACAAGTTAGGCGACCACCCACAAGTGTTTACCACAATTAAGTGATTTAACCCAGTGATCTCTACTTTACCCCGCCACCCTCACCTGTTGTTCTACCACTGACTTCTCTCTCGCACATCTTGTTCATTGGTTGCAGTGTACCACCAATAACACTAATTGCTTCCTTTTCGTGTCCCCGTCGCTTCCATTCACATTTATGCCGTCACTAAAAGTTTTTGTTTCGCATTCCTTCTTCTTTTCTGTACGCTATCCCATGAGCCCTGATCACCTCTTTATGATATCTCCCGCTTTGCTTGCCACCTTACTAGATCCTTAAGTTCCTTCTTCTCTTTGGTCACCATTGCGTGAACTTATAGCTACGCACGTACTGGATGCTCTCCTCGCTATTTACCAAGTCGTGAAAGATTCCCTAAAACTGTGGATCTGTTACTGAGGAAAGAAGAGTATTCACATCGTTCATTTTCACCCCATATTGTCAAAGCTGCGTTGTTCCATTTCAAGGAATCTTTCTCCCATCGTGTTAGAGAAAGAGCTCCAGTAGGGATGTAACACAGCCTGAACAAGATCAGGTTCAATGCCTAAGGATCAGAGAAGACGTTGCTTTCACGTAGGAAAAGCATTGATGTAATAGTTGCTCATGAAATATTCTTGAGCTTGCAGGGTAAGCATTACTTCAGGCTGTTGGGTTATCCCACGGAAGCAAATAAGCAGCTCCTTCAATACGACTACTTTTCGTATGTATGGTTCATCAGAAAACTGAGACTTGAGATGCAGATCGGTTTATTGATGGGTGTCAAAACCTTGTTTGCTTGTTGTACACTTGATATTAGCTTGGTTTTTAACTTCGCTGTTGATGAGCAACTTGCTTACTGCTTGGAAGCGCAAGCAGAATGTACTTGTGATATAGACGACACTTTTTTTTCTCCTTAAGTTTAGTATATTGCACTTCATTCACCCTCTGCAGATGTGTTTTGTGTATATTTTGTGTATTTTTGTATATACACATGTATACGATGCTTGCGGGTTGCATATATTTGTATTATGTTTTATATTTGTAGGAGTAAATTGTTCTTCAATAAGCTGTCGACAGTTTTGTTTCTTCCAGCCAGAGCTCAGCAAAGCGTGTATCATTAGCTTCGTTTTTACAAGCTTATACTGTATATAATTTTTATTAAGAACTCATTTCTTTATACCTCATTTTCATTATAACGTCGTGTCCAGACTCTGAGACTCGTGCCGTGCATGGGATTAGGTTATGCAATGAATTTCTTTTGTGCCTAGACACTTCCTGTACACCTCGAAGTCTTAAATTTATCTTAGTTATGCTATTAGAGAATCATCGTCTTGTCAACGTTGCGCCGCATATATTCTTTTAGGGTGTGTGTGTAGTTTTGACCTGTTCATGATAAATAACCGTTTTACTGAGCTCTATGCTGGCTTCTGTACATTTACGAACACCTAACCCCTGGAGGGTGCACAAGCTTCTGTAATGTGTGTACTCTTGCTACTTGCTTCTCTATCCCTCCACCCGCACATAGCGGTCGGTCTTCCCCGTCTTGTTCCGTCCGGAGGCAACTTTGGTGCTCCCGACGCGCGGGGCAGCAGACGCTGGCACCAAACTCTCTTAGACAACGAGGTGTACCTCAGAAGCCAGGGACTTGTACGTCTTTGAGTCTTCCCGGCACTGACCGCGCCTGTGCCATAATTTCTTTCTTGAGGTACGTCGCCCGTTGGCTAGTTGCCCACTTACTCCAGCATTGACGGTCATGGACGTTGGGCGGTTGGCTCATGAGGAGGATTTACTGTAGCTCAAGTTCTGCACGGGGCCTGCCACAGCCAAGCAGCTCACGCCATTCGATATCGTTGTATCTTTCGACTCAAGACATCAACAACTCAAAGTTTGTCGGAAAGATACGATTTTTTCTATCAGAGTAAAGAGCAAAGCCTTGTAAGTGGTTTAAAATTTATTCTCTTGCGCCTAAGTTCATGTAGTTAAGCCTTCCATCCTACCTCCATGGCTGCAACAGTGTTATAACTAACAAATGTCTCATAGAAGTGTCAGACGTTGGTCTTAATCACGGAGCCATTCAACCTGAAAGCTCGCGAGCAGTTTTGGTTTGACTAACTTTTGTTAAATATTCGTCTTGACAAAACTTTCCATTCTTCGCTTCCTTACAGACGAGATGGTAACCACTTCGCTGTCTTTTTGCTCTCTGCATGTGACATGACCACTACTGACAAAGCATTGATGCCTCTGTTCATTAACTACGCTATTCTGGAATTAATTTGTTTTGTACCACAGCAGTTGACTTCTTCCTTTATAATTTAACGGTGCTTCGCAGAATAAAAACTCTTTTTAACAATACTGTATGCCAAGAAATCCCTGCTTTACTTTCTCTGCAAGTTATGCATATGTTCGCAGTAACAGCTTTGTCGAGCCAGCATTAATTACATCTCTGTGCTGACTAACCTCGCACAGCAGCTTCTTGGTTGCATTACAGAAATGTTAAACTGGGCTTACTTTTCGATTAGGAACAAGCATATCAAGTGCTTAATTTGAAAGGTTTTTATTAGAGTCGCAGAATGGCCGGACTCAGATCTGGAGAGAGGCAAAATGATTCCCGCGGACTTACACTGAATCGCCGCCCTTCTTTGTACGTAACGATGTCTCAATAATCTTTAGCAGCTGCGAGTGTTGATCGTTGCGATTACTCCTTTGTTCACTTTGAATTGACGGTCAAAATTGTTTGCGGGAGGTATTTTGTTTTCTGCGTTGCAAACCTGTTCTCGACTGAAGTTGAATTGTGAACTGATCACTTAGTTAAAACAGCTTGATTCATTTGAGAATGTTTGACATTTATAATTTAATATAATTTTTTTTTTTATTTTTGCCCGTTTTCAGATGGGCCAAAAGTATTGGAAAATTAAAAAAAAAAATACAACAGTGACTAGAGGAAAGATAATAACGACATTTGAGAGGGCTGAAATTTTGAAACTACTCATTGTGAATGCACCTACGCCATAGAAATATTGAAAGTTGTCTCACGTGACCATCGCACGGTGGAAGATTTGTTAATGAAGGTAAAGTTGAGCGACGAAATCATAAGATTAGTAGATCGAATGCAACAACAAGCAAAGAATTTAAAAAATTGAAAAATCTTCGGTCCGAAACCCTCACTGCACTACCAGGGAAGTTTTCAAACACGCTAGGGCCACCAAGATATCCAAACAAACTCGGAGTTGAGGTCTGAATAACATGGCCTTCAGTCGCGTCCGACAGTTAGTTCCCCTTTAAGTAATGTCAGCTGTCAAAAGAGACTTGCCCGGTCAACAATATATCTGAAGTCAGAATTCCGAAGTGTCATTTGGACCGATGAGGCCCGAGCCACACTTAACGGCCCCAACGGTTGGAGGCACGGGTTCCTCGATTAGAGAGCAAGCGCTTTAAAAACAACAATTGTTTCCTATTTGCAAACTTTTGGTCCATCTATAAATGACTAAATTCTGAATTGAAATACAGGAATATTTATTTTAAACATAAATCCCAAGTATTCTCAAGTAAATCAAGCCGTCTCCAGTAATTGATGAATGCACCATTCAATATTTTTTCCATTACTGGTTTTCAATGTAGAAAATACCTCCTGCAAACACTTTTGACCCGTTGTATACAATGGTTAAAAATAGTGTAGCAAAAGCAGCCAACTTTTCGCGCAATGACAACAAAACCTGCAGTAACTGCGTTGTATTAATTGGTACGCCAAGGAGGCCAAGTCCTGTCGGTGGATGGGAAAGCGTGCTGCTTTGACTCTTTGACTCGACTCACTTGTATTCTTAGTCACGCTTGTAACAGAAGTAGATATCTGAAGAATTTCTGTTACATACGCAATCAAAACTGATTCGAAAGAGATCTGTTAAACTCTTCCGAAGTTTCTTGTAATGGACACTACTCGGCCAAAAACTTGACCACAGACATGTAGGGAGGGTTTTCATTTGTCTCGTAACGCGGTGTTACATGTTTTATGCATTAGCAACCAAAACTCGAGTGTCTAACTATGGCAAGAAAACTCAAGGTGTGTTCGACTGGACACCAAAATTAAGCCTTCGAGTTCTGATTTGTTCGGAACTTCAGGCAGGTGCCTCGGCTTCGACCGGCGAAATTGAGTTTCAAGCATTGACCCTTAATCGGTTACTCTGTAGACTTCCAGAAACTTAATCTTGTTCCAAAACATGAAGTGTTCAGCAGGCTCAACGCAATCGGGTTGCTTCTAACACTTGCAACACGATTCAAAGTGGCAAAACCAAAGCTTCTGTCTAAAGTTTTGGACAAGTCAAGCCTCAAAAGCGTCCAATCGAGCATGTCCTAAATAGGAGTAGAGCTGCAGTGATGTTGATTTAGGAAAAACACTATCTCGCAGTAGATGAACAGATTTTTAACGCTTAGAAGCAGAAAAAAGAATTTTTTCTGTAGTTCTTCTTATTAGAAACGGGCTATACGAAACGCACAAATGATTTCTACTCGGGAATGGCGCTGCCTGGGATGTAGTTTCGTGATGTGCCCGGTCCTAGAGGCTGGTGCCATACCACGCAGGAAGGCAATTTGTGTATCCTTGATGGGATGTGGCGGTTGGTTCGGACCATGCAACTTGCCAGTGGACCTGGTGGGTCTTAATTTTGTTAAATCTTGAAACGCAAGGAGTTAATTCTCCAAATTATGTTACTCATGCTTGCACTTTATGTCGTTTTCTTATTTTGAAGTGTAAAAAGACTTGAAATCTATTGGTAGACAGTGGTCCTGTGAATGCTGACGTGAATTTAAAAAAAAATGACATTGTGCTGTACAACGTTATCAAGGAGTCGTTCAGTTGTGAGATTGACATTCGCTGGGAATGTTGCTAGTCTGTTCAGAAAATAGATGCAGTTAAGTAGTTTCCCAATAGCCTATTTCATGGAAAATCGAATATCAGAGTTGGGAGTGACGGGAATTTAATTTTATGTTATATATTCATTTTCGTGATCTCTGTCTCGAAAATATTGGAACTGTGATATTCTATTCTAATGTTGAGCCACGATTGTATCTGGAGATCTTCGTAAACAATAATTAAATGTACGAGTACAGAAAGCGACGGTCTATTATCTATTTATTTTTATAGAAATAGGCCTTTAAAGGTCGCATGCGGGAGAGCAGCGGACACCGCAGGGCTTGTAAACAATTTGTATAATAATTTTGTTATATGAGCATTTCTCAATTATTTTGCTCAAGTCTGTATTGATGATGTCCATGTTCTTGTTTTAGTAGATGTGGCAATTAAAGTGTCAGTAAAGTATTAATTCATTTAACATTTGTCTAATAACAAAGTAAATCCTATGCTTTCTCTAAGAAATAGAGGCCTTCACGTCTTGTTGTTTTTATATTAAGAGAACTTGATCGAAATTTGTAAGCCGCTGGCAGTATGAGTAACAAGCTTCTCTCCTGTGGAATTTGTGACACATTTCAGTACTTTTACCGTTGCGTGCAATTGCTTGTATTTATTATCTCGTGCTCTCGGTTGCAGATCTACGCATGTCCCGCCAGTCGCTCGCCAACAGTCAGCTGCTGGGGTACAACAACCTCTCCCCCGGCATGGTGGCCATGAACAGCATCACTGGACTGAACACCCTGAGCAACATGGGGCGCATGGCCCCCGGCCACCTCTCTCGCGCAGCCTCCACACGCTCCCGCCACGCGCGCTCCAAGTCCCGTGACCGGACCAGCTCCCGACTGAGCCACGCTGGCTCCAGTCACTCCCTCACTGGCTACGACACCGACGGCTGGACTGACCATGACATGGACATCTACGTAGCTCGGAATCCTA
>LQNS02276867.1:7055345-7077509 GCA_001587735.2 Parhyale hawaiensis
AGACGTTTTTGTCGTTTAGGATGTTCCGGGGTGTAAGGGTTCTTTGTTAGATTTTCCATGTCGTAATTTTTCCCGCGTGTTTTCATTATACTAGGCTTATCGCTTGGTTTATCTCAACAGGTACTTACACTTCTAAGGGAACAGCATCAACCAATAGGAGAGCTCCTTTCTTTCTCTGCTCGTGACGTCACTCAGGTGCATGGCAGCGGCAGCGAGGCGCAAAGCTGCCATTGCCAGACGTACAACAGGGGCCGCCGTAGTATAAAGATGTTAACGGCCGTGTGCTTGTCAGGAGTGAATTAAGAACTCATTGCCACTTGCAGCAATCCACGATTAGAAATTGGATGAAGGAAATTGAAAGTAATCAAAGTCCTCCCCATCTCTGGAATTTTTATTGTAATTTATAAAGCGACCTTTTCGGTCTTATTTTGCAGCCATTGCTGTTCAATGCTCACTGATGTCGCACATCTGATGCAGCTATTACGTGACCCAACAGAGGGCCCTTCAAGCCTCGCTATTGATTCGTGATGACGTAAATGCTCGTGACGTCACTGAGGTAAATCGCTGCAATAAAGGCTGGTGTGAAAGTACCTGCTTTTAATTTACCGTGGGGAGGATTCCTCTCATTAGCTATGACGTCATGCGTGGCTTTGTCTTAGTTGTACTAAGAAATTAAGTTTTCAAGCCTTTCTTGAAGTATTGGGGAGGGCATGCCCTGGTCCCCAGGCCCTAGTATTCGGCCGCCGTTGTAGTCACTTCTCTTGACTACGATGTTTACAACAGAATTAATTTAATATTGTAGTAAAGAAAACTATTCATTTGACGTTCAGCTGATAAAGATACACTAAACATTTTCTGTGACTTCTTTTATTAGCAACAGTTTGCTTTCTTGTATATACACCACACTCAACAACTGCAGCTTTGCATCATCCACTCCTAGACTGTAAGCATTGAATGCTACGTCTCGTCACTTAGCGTTACAGTGGCGCAGCTGTAAGAAGTTTCTCTGGCACTTATGCATGGCACTGACATCTGCGGTACACAGCGACGCGTGGAGGAGGTACCCACGGGTCTAAAACCTCCAAAAACCTGTAGAATCTGGAGGTACCTAAGGGAAAACAACCCGGCCAGTCATCCCAATGACGAGAAACGCAACGTAAAGACATAAAACTGATAAATTGATTTACCCCTAGTCAAATCGAGTAATTTGTACATTCAATGCTTGATTTGCGTTTACATGCTCGATAAATCTCCCCACCTTATAATGTGTTTCAGTAGTAGGCCATAATTTATATTCGAGGATGAGGGGTATACACTACCAAAGAGATAGTCCCTGGCATCGCCAGATCCCTGCACGTCACTGTCACTACAGTACACTAATCTCACTCAAGGCGAAAAGTTCTTCGATAACAACGACTTAGTCTAGACTTATATTACAACTTAAGTTTCATTTATAGAAATATCTATATGTGACCAGGTTATCATCTAATAGCTTTCCTTCAGAAATTTGAAAAAAAACTCATATTCGTTTAAATCCAGTAACAATGGAAACTACGAGCAACAAGAGCAACTAGTGATGAAGTGAAAACAGCCGCAGCTGCTCAACGATAGCCAAACTGGTGCACCGTCGTCATATAGAGTACTACTTGGGTCTTCGTCAACATTATGGCACAACTAAAAGCTTCCATTCGTTTTATGGAACTGGTGTCAAAAATAATTAATTGCCTCAGTGCAAACAGTTTTTCAGTGTGCAATCGAAATTTCTGATAGTCGTTCATATCACAACCAATCTGCTTTCAGCCCAACAGTCAAGGAGGTTCTAATAGGGAGGAGCGCGCCCTTTCTATTTACCTTAGGGGAGCGTTGCGAGTAAACTTTTCCCTTAAACTGGCTCACGTAGCCTGTATTGGAACGAGTCCCGAGCTCAAATTTTTATAGCCGTTAACCATCGACTAAATTCCGAGCGGATGGAAGTATATAAAGGAAACTAGTATCCTGTATACCATCTGATGAAGAAAGTAACGGGTGAGCACTGGGATATAAATCTTCAGACACGATTGTCTTTGCAAAAATATTGAAGAACTGCCTGTCTGTATCTTCCTTAATTATATGTGCTGACCACTGCCACTTCAGCCACCTAAAAAGGACTCCAAATGCCAGCTTCGATCACGTGACAAAGCCATGTGTTTACTCGCCCAGAGAGTGCTTGGGCTTGCTCCTCCCATTAGAAGCTCCTTGCCTACAGTACAGTAAAACTTAGCGTATTTTACTTCCGATCCAAATATTTCACATACGGTACGTAGCACCGACGCCGCTGCTTCATGTTGGGACATAAAATAGTCGCCTGCAGGATACATCTCACCAGTCTTAGTTTGTTCGAGTACAGTTACATTTCGCTGTACAGGCCAAGAAAGTTTTATGTTCTTCGGTGGCTGCTCCCTGCCTACTAATCACAAGCTCTCATCTATCCCTTCTCACCAAGAAGAGGTTTCCAGCTGTTCCTGGAGCCAATCATCGCGCCCGCCAGACTTCAGCCATGCCGGAAAAATCAGGTTCAGATCAACGCAGCCCACAGTTCATTTACAGAAGACAGTTGTATCAAACTTGAGTGTATACGCTACGTTCCTAAATTTTCAGGTTTGTGACGTCACAATTTCGTCATGCCTCTGTTGAAGTGAGGAATCTTTGATATTTCCATAGCGGCGAGACATAACTTTGACGTCACAAACCTGGAAATATAGGAGGGCAGCGCATACACCCAAATTTGACACAACTATCTTCTGTAACTGTGCCGCAGCCGTTGCTACCTCCTTCTTATGAAAACTCCTTGGTTACTTAGAGCTAATACAAAACTAATTGAATGTCTAGCACTCTTACGCATAATTTCGCTCCAAATAGAAAACCTAATTGCGTCAATAACAAGTCGGTAAATAGTAGAGTGAAAGACTGAAAGTAAATGGATGGTCACACGAAAGGAAACTCGTAAACGATCCGCAATTTTGGTCCTATATCACATGTCGTTTTACTACTCGAGAGTCTGTTCACTGTTATCTGTTGACAAAGTAGCAAATGAACCGCCATCGTTACTACACATGGAACAGTCTAATGTGAAAAAAAAAAAAAAAATGTCAGGCCGACTAGTTTTGTACAAAAACTAAATGCCTTGCACTCTATAAGATATTTTATTGAAGCGCAAACCTTATACCGCAATATTATTAACATTTATCTGATGTCTACTACGAGTGTAAAGCTATCGGCATCGGAAAGTAAGGGAGAATCGTCTAATTTTTGGATGAGTGTTGTCATTCTTCAGGTACTATTATCGTCTACGTCACTTACTTTACCGGTTTAAAGCAACTGGAGCAGTAGGGTTGGGGAAAGATAATGGGAATATTATTTGTCGCTACCGGGGGGCGCACGCGAAAAAGCGCGTGTTGTAGCTTTTTGAAGTGCGTTTTATACGCTGTTGAAGCTATGAAATCTCTACTGGAATAACGATATTTACATATATGTACAATAAAAAGTCATATTTACGCAACACACAAAAACTATGATAATGCCAGTTACTAGTATTTACATATTGCTTCCAAGTAACACAGTGAAGAATTCGTGCTTACAGTATTTGTAACATTTCTACTGGTAATTGCTGCTTCAGAAGACTTTCTGAGCTAGCACCAACGATATCAGGGACTCGAAAAAAAACGTATTTTAAAACATTATCACGTTCACGATAAATCCTTGGCAGTTACTCCTGAAAAATATGTCTCTCCAAGAAGCACTATTTAAATTTTCGTCAAGCACACACGCATACGGTAAAGAATTTTTTAATAATGCAACGAAGACAATACTACTCTGGTCTTGGCCAACCATGGCAGCATCCGTAGTGAGCACCCGTATAGCTTCTCGATATTACCAGCTACACTGCAGAAAAGGAAACTGGGTCAGCAGGGACCTTCAATCGTAGAACGTTAATAGGTCTGGGCTTGTTAGGGAAGACATACCCATCGGGAACTTCTACCAATGTCCCACCAGTTACAGCCACCTCACCTACAGGCAATATCTTTGGCTTTGGACTTTGCAGTAGAGGGGCAGAGGAATTCGATTCTTTTAGCTCAGTTGCAAAGTATGGTTTGTTGTCATACTTGGATTCCTCGGACGGGTTAGCAGTGATGCGGTGCGCATGGCCGTTACTGGCCTCCGAATAATTTTGCATATCCTGAATATTTAGTAAAGAAGGTCTCTTCGGCGTCGGCTGCATTCGCTGCCGCACAACCTCTAACTTGACTTCGTTTGACGGAGTTGCTTTCAAGCCTGGATACTTCACGTCGTTTCGGCTGGCGAGCTCATATCCGGGATTACTTTGAAATTCTATTGAATTTTCTTTCGGAATATTCATCGATAGTAAGTTGTAATACACTCGAATATTTGGTGCTTTCATCTCTGCGAGGGACTGAACATCAGGTTCACTTTTACTTCTCGGCAACAAAATTTTGACGGTATGGGGAGTTACTGTAGAAAATCCATCCTTCAGGTTCTTGGCGACTTTCCTCGGATATCGTCCGGCAGGTTTTTTGTAATGTTCATCATCGACATAGCTCTGTACTTTTGCAGGCACTGGAGAATAGTTGATTCCCTTAATTCTCTCGCTGTATTTACATCGTTCAACGGGAATGTTGAGGTTGGTTTTAACCTTATTCAGATTATAATAAGCAAATCGATCCGTTTCTGTAGGAGAAACATTGTCATCTGTGCTAACCCGTCGAGTATAGAGTGGATTTCTATGATACGGTCCTCCACTTTTGTTTTCAATTTTAGGAAAATCATATCCAAAGTATTTCGCTGCTGCAGTTTTGGGCAAATCGTAACCTGGGTAGAAGACCACGATGTCCATTGGCTCCTTGGATCGCATAGTGTAGTACTTGTTGAGTTTGTGATACTGATAATCCTGGGAGTTTTCTTCAACACCTACTAAACGCAAGTTTGGAGTTGATGCGCTGATAACTGACTTCTGCGGAACTTTCTTTTCTTCTTTCTTAGGCGGTCTAACAAACGTCTTCGTTTTGCTGTTAGCTTTTACAATTGTCCTGTTACCAATAGATTTGCATTTGTCGACGCAACAATCTCGCATTCGGCCACATTTCTTCGGGAAACAGCAGCAGCAAATCATTAAGATGACCATGGTCGTGGAGGAAGAAGCTGTGGCAGCAACAGTCACAGGCATGGTAATTTCATCCTCCTCCTCAGTGGTGACTTCGACGCAGCGACCCTTGCCTTCGACTGCTGGCAATCCGACGGCTCGCTTCCTTCGAAATAAGGGAAATGGGAACCTTTGTTTCGAGTCGTTGAGGGCAGTCGGTGGCAGTGGAGGCGGAGGTACGTTTCTGATGAACGATCCGTCACTGGCGAAAGAGCCATTTTCCTCTTTGTCGCTAAATGAAGGATGGATGAAACCAGGCGGCAGAGCTGGGTGGACGGGAGATCCCGCTGGCCCAAAGCTAATAGGTATTCTTTGTCCTGAGCTGGTGTATACAAAATTTTGAGGAGATATTGTGAGGGTTTCCGAATTTGGAATTGAGTCACTCTCAGCTTCAGTGGTCGTAACAGCAGCTGCCACTGTTGATTCCGTCATTCCCTCTGGTGGTTCAGTAGGAACCGCAGCTTTTCTTTTATCTTCAAGATAAGAACCCCATTCTTTTTCAAGTGAACTGAACTTGTTTCCACTCTGATTAAACTGAACGCTTCTTCCACGCAGCAGAGGTTGACTGACTGGCAAAGCTTCGGCTGTGCGATCCACTCGCTGACTTTCGATAATATTATTAATTTCATTGTCGGTGAGAGTTTGGAAACAAACCGAATACGCAGTAGCTGGAGTGAGATGCCGTACATTGTAATAGCCACTCGAAGTTCCAGTCTTTCTGGTTGCTTCCTCGCCTGCCAGAGTTATGAGGAGCACTTCACTTTCTTCGTCTTCACCAAACTTTCTGAAAGTAACTCGCCAGCCTAAATACTCTTGTATTTTTCTGCCTCTCTGACTTATCTCAGAGACGTTCCACGTCAGCTGGAAACTTGTGGATTCAATCTTGGACACTCCGATGTGGTGATCTTCGACATCGGCAGCTCTGCCTCGTGTTTGGTTTACTCTGCCCAAGCCGTTGCAGAGCTCCGGAGCTGAAAAATGTATTCAAGTTACAACAAAGTAAGATATAGTGTCAACATCGCTCTTAAACTATGAGACATCAATGATGAAAAATCACAAGGTATCCAAGAGAGTTTGAGCATTTTTATATGGAGACGTGACTATCAAAATCATACACTTTGGGGGTGCCTGATAATATAAATTCATGATATTGTGATAGTAAATGAAAAACTTAACAAGCGTAACTCCATTTCTGCGAAAAAGATCATGTAACGTGAATACGATGTTACACGTATAATGTGAAGCAGCGGAATGAAAGGCTTTTAGTGAGTATCAATTGGCGCATGAAAGTTACTAGTTGCACCGCAAGTGCTCAAGGTATGATACTATTAACTAATTAACTGTACATCAAACGCGACATTTTCATTTAATAGGAGGAAGTTATTTAAAATAAGCTCGCGCAAACGCTTTATTTAATCTACAGTATAGTAAGTGTGCAAGGGGAAGTTTCTTGGAGTACGATGTTTTTTAGGCTAGGGTAGTAGTAGGACAGATGTAGGTTTTTTCTTCGGAATGGCATTTAGTGGCAAGTCTTCCCCGTAGTTTAGCTCAATAGAAGACTGATATCCTTCGAAATCTAGTAGCATAAGAACGTCAGACGAACAGACATGATAGCTGATAGGTAGCTTAGGCTTGGCAGCTATTTTTAAGCATTTAAGAAAAGACAAACTTTGAAATTGTCTTTCGGGTTTTTATGGCCTTCACCAAGAAAGTGATCAAAGAATTGCTATTAAATTAGTGGTTCCCACTCCAGTTCGATAAAAAATACTGTGATGCTGGGGCATGCTAACTTTAATTTATTTTCATGTCGCTCCTGTTAAGGAAGTAAAGCCCTACTTGCATTAATATTTGCATATTTTTTTAAATTTCTGATTTCCAGTCCTTCTCTCAAGTAAAATAACAATCCTTTATTGTATCTATTACGATGACATACCTACACGAGCCAAGGTTTCACTTCGTTTTGAGTTGTATTAATTACTTTAATTAGGTTAGGAAAGTGAAACTGCTTGTATGAGGTAGATAAAAATTTGTGCATTTGTAACCAGCTAAGTGACTAACAAATATACTTACGATTTTCTTGGTTATCTGGCATTTGTTTTGGTTCACAAACTACCCGACTCGTGCATGTGCAAGCTTGCTTATTAGCCAGGGCGTAGATTTACCAACGTTACGATATTGTAGACTTACTGTTTTGTAACTTATAATATCTTTACAATCCAAGAAAAGTACGATCAATGAATTGCATGCTTGTTATTATAACAATGCAACAGCAATACCTTACCCTCAGGCCCCTGTGCGTCTTGCAAAGTTTGAGAGATCGTTGTATACTACGTGGATTCTCACACCAAGGAGCGCTTTACCTTCGTAAATGAATGCACAGTTAGTAACTGTAAGATGTATTATGGAAAGAAACAAAAAGCGTCACCTGTGAGGGTAGCGAGGGGTTCGTCCCGCAGGTACTCAGGGGAGCTGCAGGTGGGCAGGAGGGGCAGGAGGGCGTGCGGTGCTGTGGAGAACTGCAGGTTTGACAGCCAAGCCGCTCTGCAGTCGCAGTGCCACGGATTGCCTGCAGATAAGTAGTTAGATATCATTATCACCCGCGAAAGAAGTGAGAGAGGTGATAACGTTTTCGTTGAAGATTTAAGTATATATATTTGTATGTATACATATATATTTATATATATTTGTCTGTCCACTCAAACACAGGTAGAAGGAGTTGAGCAATCTCCATCATTTTTTTTTGCAAGGAGTTTGGTGGGTTGACCTAGATGTGACCCATGCAAAAAAATAGGCCTAGCTCTCCATAAAAAATGACGGCGTTGAATTTGCCTCCATCGCGGCAGCTTGTCTTACGCCACGTGACGTTCTATTTTTCTTATGCTATTATTAAGGATCTCATCCTACGAGGCTGTCCCTTAACCTTGTTGGACAAAGCATCCATATGAGAAACTGGGTTTAGCTGGCCATCAAAAATGACAGCGTTGAATTTGCCTCCACTGCAAGTGATGGTCTTATGCCACGAGGCGTTCTAGCTATTAGCTGCAATGAATGCAGCTATGCCGCTTCAATTTTAGACTAATTTGCAGTCTAAATATTATTGAAAAAAGTTTTTCAAGAAAGTTGCAGGCACAAAGCTTTTGTGTCTGATGCACAGTTCCATAACCAACCCCAATAAGTTTCATAATTTTTTAAACATATTTCCCTTACGTAAATGAAGCCTACATTTCACGGCTGTTGATAATATCAACAATCGGAATTTAACCTCATTGCTGTGTACTGGTTTTATCTCAATACAGTAACGGGGAGCACAGCTTAAACCCAAATTGTAGAACCAAGTAAATAAGCTCCCAGTCAATGAAATATACGCTCTTCAATAAGACAGCAAAAGTGAAATTTCTCCACTGGTTAATTAGAAATGTGTTATGATAGACGCGAGAGCTCACTTCTATCATCGTATCGACTGCGCTTCTAAGTCCACACTGTCATCTATTACTTACCCACATTACCTAATCAGAACAGGTAAAGTATAAGGCATGAAGAAGGTGGTAAAGTCTTGGCCTTTTTTAGAAGAAAGAACAATCAAATCCTCCAGAGATTGGTAAAATTACGTGTAAGTTTAGTAGTATTAACAGAATATATCACCAATGTGGGACAGTTTCACAGCATGATCAATGTGTCCAGTTGTCTTATATCGTTGCATTGCTGAAGTACAGTATATATGCATCAATTAATATCTTTCTTGTGCACCTTAGTTCGAAATAGGTAACCCGTTCCAAACTGTTCATATGTTCTCTTCTTTGTTATATATAATGAGTGCATTCATACCCCAACTAGAGTCCTCATACTGCAGTTATTAGAAATAAACATCAGGGAATAGTGATCAAATCTAAACGGACATTTTCTGTTTATAATAAAACAAACAACTGAAACACATTACAATACATTTAAAATTTGATCATATTCATATCCATGGTAGATGCGGCTTATTTGAACATAAATCCAAGCACGACTCGCGTCTGGTAGGCGCGCGTATGTATTAAAATTAGGATGAGTTTCTAACCACCCTAGTTAATACAGAATATCCATGAATACATTTTAGCGATAAACCCTGAAATTCAATAGGGCATTTCACAGTCTTTGTAGAAGGACTAACTCCCGTCTATTCAGATCAGGAAAATTATTCAACAGAAGCTTTATTAAAAAATAAATAAAGGCTCCCACAGCACGTAACTCATGTCCTGCAAGGGAGGTAAAGAACTCATGGAATCAATGTTTAAGATCCGTTGCTTGAAGTCCATCCACTGGAACACGTTTGGGAGCTCTTAGATAGAAATCTACTAATATAGGTACGTATGACTTAGAAATGTTGCCTACAAACCTAAGAATGGCCAATATTGATTTAATCTTCGTTAATTAATAACTTGGTTAAAATGCTGCCTAGACGAAAAGATATCGTAAAGAAAGCAAAGACGCAACTAAATACTAAAAGCGGATAGTAGTTTCATATGTTGTTCAACTGTACGTCATAAAAACATAACTAAAAAATTGCTCTTAATTCTTTCTACATGGAAAAAACTGACCGTGACCCACTGAACAGTGTAATAACACGAGCATTCCCAGAGTGAAGGGCTTCCATCTCAATTCCCCTGTGCTAGAATCAATTCTAGTTGTATCAACGACGACAGAGATTCAAATTTGTTCTACTTCGCTGCCAACCTCGTCAAAGAGGCCCAGTGATGTTAGTATCTGGGTTACTGATAGGTCACGGACAATGTCTTGCAATATTCCAAGGCTTTCTAAATTATTTCGTTTGCGTGGACTAATTCACAGTCGTCGTGGAATATAAGGGAAGCTTGAGGAATACGCTGGCGTTAGTGAGAGCCTAGACATCGAGGATGTTGTTGGGCTCATGCCCGCTGCCGCGATCTTGGAGTTACTTCAGATACATAGCAGCAATGCGATGGCAATGCCAAGGACTTCGCTGGCGTTGTTGATGCCTCGTTACTCCACTGCTCTCATCCTGTCTTTCAGAGTAAATTTCAGCCTGGGGTCTAGAGCGATGAGGCCGCTCGAATCATCAGAGATACGTTCTGAAATTCTCTCTCGGTGAAGTTAAACCGGCCATATGCTTTATGGAAGCTCTCAATGCCTGATCTTTATATATAGAGAGCTCTGTAGACGACGACTCACAGGTTCATATCGCCAGAGGTTGGCACTGGAGGACCAACTACAATTGTAGAAAACCTGGCAGAGAAGCTTGTCTTCACTTTTGTGGCTGAACCACAAATGGTAGCGAGTGCCCAGCTCTGCACATCACTCGCTACTGGTCGCACAAGATACGTATAGCTATAGCATGACAACACTAAATTCGTCCCCCACCTCTTGGTTTGGTTATCAGGGGTTTTGGGAGGGAGGCAGAGCTACGACCATGGGTTACTGGCAGTCGAAGCTGCGCCAATCACCCGTGAGATGTGATGTTGTTATGCATGAAACTCTTACATATTCGAACGCATATATAATCCGCTTGTTTGCTCTACTTTGCACAATTTCGTACTAAATTGCTAGACCATTCGTATTTGATTGATTTATTCCTCAGTGACCCAAATGATGAGCAATTTTCCTGGCAAAGTACTGTTTTGGCCCAGTCACACTGCCAAAACGTACGATTTACGCATGGACTGAGCAGAAATTTTGAGTCGTGCGCAATTTATAGGTGCTGTGCGTAATTCATAAGTTTTTCTGACGTGGAGCATCAGTAGCTGTCAGTGGATGTTCGTCGCATCGGGTTTGTGCGCGATTCCAAGTTTTGAGCCGTGAAGGCCCAGTCACAGAGCCGATCATTCATAAATCACCCAAAAACTTGGGTTGTGCGTGATTGTCAGTGGAGAAATTGACCATTTTTGGAGGTGTGCGTGGTCGAAAATCACTAACGAACTGCGCATGAACGACGTACAAATCAATGACAATCACATGCCTTGACAATCAGTCTGGCAATCTCGTGGTGATGATTCATGGTGCTCAGAAGAACTTGAAATCTATTGCCCAAGATGTCAAAAGTGATCTCCACCACTTTTCGGCATCTTGACAGTTGTATATATTTTGTACTACCTGCCAAGGTTCCAATGGTGCTGTAGGGCTTCTTCAGGTATGTCCTCTGGCTGAAGGCATCATCTCCCACCAGAAGTTGGGCACATTTTGAGGGTCAGTAGGCAAAGCCACTGGTTGTGGTCACCTCATGATGCTGTTCTCTACGCGTTCTCTCAGCTCACTGTTGTTGATCTGAGCATCAAAAGCAGAGCCATTACCAGACACGTCCACCCACAGGAACTTCTAGTCAGATGCCACCATTGCAAACAGGATGATACTTAAGAAGCCTTTGTAATTGTAGTACTTATATCCAGAATCAGAGAGAGCTTTGCATAAAAAGGCTGATCGGTGTTGTGGAGGGCCCCTTTAGGCATACTGCGTGTCTTGGTAGCTGGACCCAGATGCCAGGTGACGAAGGGTAATGGCAACCCTCAGACCAGGACCAAGGGGAGCTCTCCAATTGGTTGTCTTCTTGGTAATCCTGGGGTTCAGCCTCCGGACAATCTCACCAAACATGGCAAGAGGCATCCGCATGAAGCTCTGGAAAGATCTTGGGTCTTCATTCCGGAACTCCACCAACAGGCGATTATGCATGGCCTGCTGTGGTCTTCTAGTGATCCAGTCTCTCAACCGCACGTTCCTGATCTGTCTTCTCCTCCTCCTTCTTATGACCAACATCCGATGAAGTTGCTGCAGTTGATCATTCTGTTTCTGGATCACGAACACCAGGACATCTTTTTTCTGGGGGTTCATACTGGATGTGTACCTTTTGGCAGCAAGGACTGGACTGGCAGAAGTTGGATAAAAGGTTACTTTTGTACGACAAATATCATACGTGAGTTGTTAGTGATATACAAGTCCTTCAAAAAATTTTCCTACGCTTATTTTCATGCGCTTTTGTAAGCGAAAAGCCATCGACGTGCGCTGTAGCGGTAAATTTCTTCCGAACAACCACTAACGGTCTACGTATATGTCGCGCATTGTCCGCACCAGAACTACCCAAATTACGAATGAATAAGGTTTAAACGACGCACAATCGCGCATACTTGTGAGTGATCACGATTTTTGAGCAGCTCAAAACCTGAAATCGCGCACAAGCCCGATGAGACGAACATCCATTCAAAGCTACTGATACTCCACGTCAGAAAAATTTATGAATTACGCACAGCACCGATGAATTGCGCTGACAATGCGCGACATATGCGTGGACCGTTTACGGTTGTTCGCAAGAACAGCCTACGGCTGCTGGAACGAACTGGCAAAACACCGTCAGTGCAAGTTTTTCATTCTGTGCGGAGCGAATGCGATAGTGGCGCCCGTTGTTCGCAAGCCATTAGCGAATCAGAAGTGACCCAAAGTGGTTCATACGCAGTTGATGCGAGGAGTGTTCGTGATTTATAAGGGATTGCCATTGATTTGTACGTAGTTCATGTGTAGTTCGCCGGTGATTTTCGGCCACGCACATCCCCTAAAATGGTCAATTTCTCCACTGACAGTCACCCACAAGCCAACGTTATGCGTGATTTATATGTGATCGGCTGTGTGACCGGACCTTTAAAGACGTAACCAAATGCTACCAGCGGGTGTTAGAAAGCTAACTGACACGCACTAATTTCACAGAGCAATGAAAGAAATCAGTCTCGTGCAGTAGCAGTTCGAGGTTACCATGGAGGTACTGCGCACTGACCCATCAGAAATATGGGTGTTTTTCGATAACTAAGGCATGGCTGCTGGGTATAAACGCCAACCTGTAATGTCAGTAGTTATTCCCATGAAAGAATTAGAATAGTTCTTACACAGGACTACCAGCACCCCAATTGACGAAGCACTCGTCGCAACTGGACTCCGTACCGCCTGTATTAGATAAGGCCCAGACACTAGCAGCCTTGAGAATCCCTGCCATGCTCACCTCTTATGTCAAGTTCAATGAGACGCTCTGGAATGGAGATGGTGGGAGGTAGTCGCTGTAGCTGGTTGTCGCTGAGGTCCAGACTCTGCAGAGCCGTGAGACTTGTGAGGGCCTCGTTCCAGACTTCTGTAATGATCATTCACTTCATCGCCCGTTCAGACTTGCTTGTATTGGATTGGCCAAAAGTTCGTCAGATGCCTTAGTGTCAACTTTCTGGTATTCTAATCGTTCGTCCTATATTCTATTTCTTTGGATACCGTATTACGTACAGCGACTGCATTTACACCAGTGGGAAATAAGCCCCGGAGGAAGGTTCTATCATTTTTACTTCTATTTGAGCCCTTGTAATGAAGGACCAGGCGGAGACTATTTGCATCTTATGTTTTTTTTTGCTACAGAAAAGGAAAGAAAGCAGCAGAAACTTACTAAAGACAGACATTATTTATTGAGAGAATGCTTTTTCAGAACGGGTGGGACAGGAATGGCGACCACGGAATAACTAAATCCAAGCTACCTACTTTATTTCACAATTAGTTACTTGACAGGCGATACAACATATTGATATCGTTGCTGCTTGTAAAGCGTCTCGATAAACTTGTACTCGTACGAAGTCCTGTATTCAATGAGGTTTACCATCATTGCTCATCTCTACTCTCATTTAACTATGAAACACACCGGTAGAATAAACTAGCAAATTATGTCTCAGGAGCAAGTTACTTATGGATGGTATACAGATTCACAATACGGAACTGACTGCTCCAACACGACATGCAGTGACCAGCCTGCCGATATTTCCGCTGTAGAACGTAACCCTTACCGTGGATGAGATTGTTGGAGAGGCTGAGGCGCGCTAGGCTGGACAGCTGCGGAGCGTGCGTGGAACTTCCCCAGCCCGTGACCTGACACAGAATTGCGGGAGTTATCCATGGGAATCGTTCAGTAGCAAAACTCTTGCTCAGTGCTACGATTGGAGAGATGAGTTTTGAGTATCTGCATTATCCATCGATTCGGTGCGAGCTACTTTTGTACTACTTTTCTAAATCTAAAATTCATAGGCTCTTTCTGACACGGCAAGGTATTATTTCGAATGAGTATTTTCATTTTACATTCACGGTTTTTCCAATTTACCTAGATAAAGGTAGTATATGAATGAAAGTAAATTATTTTAGCTCGCAGTTATACGATCCAAATCTTGTTATAACTCATGGAAGTTGTCGGACAAGACAAGTTGGTAATGCTGACTCCCTACATGCCTACATCTCGCGTCCGAACTAAACATCAATGCATCATGTAAGAATAACGCGATTCGATTCTTCCTCATATGTGTACAATAACATTTAACGGGTTTAAGCAATTTACAAAGCTATCGAAAAATGTGTAAACAGTGTAATGTCAGCAGGAGGCGGCTGTATACAATATAGGAACAGCTAGTTCATCCATGCACTCTCATATCAACGTCAACGCAAATTATTTTGCTGTTGGATGTTCTCATTAGAGAACCTTATATACGAAATGAAATTAATTCCTAAATCAATTTACATAAATTTAATAGATTAAAACACTATGTTATTTCTGTTCATTCATTTCTCAACAGGCAAATAAATGAATATAAACACATTTAACGATGAACATTATTCATTCGTTGTGAATAGATTCTCTTCTTGGGAAACGTAGCTTCAATATTATCAGAATCACAAGTGCAGAAATTAAAGACATTTTTTTGCAAAGAAAATATATTTCGTAGTATTAATGTCCCGGTAATCAAGCTTTCGATTCATTGTGAATCATCGTCAGGAGTTTAGCTCTTCGACAATTTTCGAAACTGTTGGAGTAAAGGCTTGTGATACTGATAATGTTACTCATTCGTGTCTCATGGTCATTCTCTCAATGCAGTTCCAATAAAAATGAGCATTTAAGCTTATAATCATTTGTTAACCTGTTAATCCTGTCCACGTTTTTAAAAATAATTCACTGAAGACAAGGAATTAATTAGTGCCAGCAACACACACAAATACCTATATATATATACATATATACACATGCAGAAGTTACACTCTGTACGTTTCTTTCGTTCAGGCTTTTTAGATTTGATGCTGCTCTGTAATTATTAATTAAATTCTACAACGGTCAACGTATTAATGGGATTTTGACAGTAAAAACAAAATCTGACTAGTGTACAGCAGTTGCGTGGTCGCACTTCAACTCCACAGAAGCATGTTTACAACTCCGGACCTGACTTTTCAGTACCCAATTTTAATTATAGCACTGTTATTATCACCCGCGAACGAAGTTAAGGAGCTGATGTTTTCGTCCTGTGTGCGTCGATATTTGTCTTTATATACGTAATATATGTATTTATTTGTACATATGTTTTTCCATAAAAAAACAAATATCAGAAAAAATTATGTTATCATCACAATCTCTTACAGGCAGTCATCGGGGTTGAAATAATTATGTAAAGCATCAAAACTATTGACTCAACACTTCCAGCCCCCTCCACATCGCGGATGATGGTCTTACGCCACGATGATTTCTATATTTATTAATGCTGATGCAGAAGTATAATATTGAAATCAACAAATGTGCAGACCCGTCCTCAGATCTAATGTAGGTACTTTTAATTTGCTATGTGCCGTACGGTAGTTATTGCTGCTGTCTCCCCTACATATCTACAAAAGTTACATTTTGAGAGAAAAAGCTACCGTTGTTCCTAATTTGCATCACAGACATTAGAATATTGAAATTTTGAAAATAGTGCTAGCTGCTTTGAATTATCAATCAGCGATCTGGCCCACCAATATCGATTGCGAAATTTTTAATTATTATTAATAAATTTCACCATAGCAGAATTCTTTTGCATCACTTCCGCTATTCCATAATCCAAATTATTTTACGGAAGTAGCATTGTTTCGTGTTTTGCCTCTTTTCCTGCGATGAACTAAGTCTTTTGAGCAACCGTTAGCAACGTAGTGCTAACTGCTTGACACCGCACATAACCACTCAATAGTAGCTGAACTAAATAAACCATATTTTGGTTGGGTGTTGGCCAATTTACAGTCTTCACCTCTACACATCAACGTCTGTTGGCACACTTACGCTATCCGATAGGTCGCATCCCGGCGTCGGGAAGGGTGACAGATGACGTAATGGAGATGTAAGACGATAGGCAAAGAAGTAGTACGAGATGTCTTCCGGGGCAACGGTAAGTATATGAGGTTAGGTTAGTGTTTGCATAATGACTATTAAACATCATGAATAATTCTTAGAGAAACAATCATGAATGTGCTAATCGCTGCATAGGTTTTCAATTATTCTCTCTATCATCCAATCAATACTTAACCTCTGTGCTCACAAAAGCTGAAACTAAACAGGCAGTATTTAAACACGGGATTTAATGGATTAATTCTTATTTATTCGGAGAAAATTTCGTTATCGATTCTCAATTGCAAAGTTTTAATTCAAACCCCAATAATACTTCTCCAATTGCGGAGCTTCAAATTTTCGATTGCGGACCACCTGATTTAGGACTACGCGCCCAGCACAGTTTTCATACTTTTGCTTTGGCACAAAATTGTGTAATTAGCTCTACAATCCCTATAGTATTATTTAGAATTATCTGACCAAAATCTGCTAGCCTTGGAGGCTAAATTCAAAAATATGCGTACTCGTAAAAGAATAGTACCGTTCACAAAATCTTATCTAAACAATGGCCACCACACGAGGCAAGCTATGCAAAGCAGTCGGAGAAGCTAACACCCATTTAATGAACAAAACTTAAATTAATGCCAGTGGCTAGTTTGTTAGATTTCTAACAGCAGGTTTCTTCTTCAATCATAATCTCAACTTCGAAACCGCTCGCCAATTAAGTTGGTAACCTTGGTCGATGCAAATGAGAAGATATGCTGCAGAAAAGAAGGTCCATTCAACTTAAAGGAATGCCATTAGGACGAGTGTTCACTGGACGTTGAGCGAGTGCCCCTCACCTGCCTAATCCTGTTGTGGTCGAGCTTGAGATGCCTGAGATTGGGTAGCCTCGCCAGCACGGGGGACAGTCTTGTGATGGCATTGTGGCGTAGGTCCAACACTTCCAGCTTCTCCAGCAGAGACACGGCCCCAGGTATAGCCACGAGCTTGTTGTGAGCCAGGCTAAGATGTCGCAAACTTTGGGCAACATCCATCATCGCCTCGACTCGCACCTGGCGTATCTGGCAGCGGACCACCTCCAGCAGCTTCAGGGCCCCTAGAGCTGGGGTGTCCTCCGGGGCCACCGACACCAGCACCGGCAGACGGCTGTCTAAAATCTTCAGCTCGTGTACCCTGCACATCAACTCAAATTCATCAGCTCTGTATGTCTTTTACGGCAAGAGTGAAGCATATATCGAGAGGTCATGATAATTATTTATCCAATACGAAAACAACAGAAACGCTAAATGTGACGTAATGACAGGTTTGATATTTTTCCGATATTGGTGTGACAGAAGCTGCTGTAGATCTGCACAATGATCATTCAATTCTGAAAGTTTCACGCTGAGTACGAAGCAGTAAATAGGCTTGACAGTGACACACAGTAAAGCAAGCACAAGTGATATGAGAATTAGTAATTTACTATTTATACTTTGCCATTAATTTTCAAGTAATAACGAATAAAAATATTTTTATATGAAAACCTTCACATTTGGAAATAAAATCCAATATACCCCACATTGTACTCTGTAGTTCGTTGCCATTGTTTTTAGTATGATGTGTAGAAAATATTATCTTTCTTTTAAGACAACTAAATGCTGAATGTTCATCAAAATCCTTAACAAAATTATTGAAACTTTCCTTACCAACAACAAACTGTTGCATTCCAAAAGCGCAAACTACCGCCAGCAACGTAATACTAAAAAGACGAAATAATAGACAGATAAACATAAACTTGCAAAATCTCATGATGAAGAGAAACAGGAAAAAGAACTGCAAGCCATCATGAAGATAAAAGAAAACGGTAAGTACTTCTTCTCTTATGCATCAAATTACGCGTCTCTAAAAACAAAAATAGGACCGTTATTGGACGAAAATGGCTCACAGAAGACACCCAGCAGAGTGACTCCACACACGTGGGGTGACGTGAGCAACGTCACCTGGACTTCTTCCAAAGACTCTCAAGGTAACAAGGCACTGACGGATCATAGCCAAATTTCAATCATCTCTTCCTCCCGATATTCTGGACTGTCCATGTAAATTCAGTAAGAACCGTCTCAACTTGATGGGTTATGTAGCAAACAAACGGAGGAAAAAACGGATCGTCAGCAAAAGTCAACCATTTATTCTTCGTGTCATTTCTAACATTTCTTGTAGAATTCATGACTGTCCATTAGCGTGGCTCGTATTTTTGAAGGTTTGAAAAGTTTTGTTCTCAGCATCCAAGCTGGATCCGTTCATGAAAAAAATGTTCTGTGTAAAATTTCAGAGCATTCTGATAACGTTTAGAGGTGTGCAGCAGTCCACAAGTTGTGCTCTCGTACTTGGTAGCGCAACTGCCTGAAGGCCGAAAAGGATATAGCACTAAGAAAAGAGGCTGAAGACATGTGTTAGGAAAGGAGCAAGAAGGGATGTGAAGCATCAACATCATCTACCAGCAGCAGCAGCTGTGAAAATTAAACAGCACTGAAGGATGTATTTCAAATGAAACAGAAGAGACTTGCTCCAAGTGCTCGAAAGCTACCTACTAAGAAAAATGGATTCTTACACTTTCTGTTGCAGCTGCACTTCATCGTACTTGTGTATCAGATAAAGGAGCTACATTTCTTTGACTGAAGCTGCTATTAGCCTTGGCCATTATTCTCATAAGTTAGCAATCAGTCTAACAACAGGATAACTCCCAACGCAGTGGACTACCTCTAGATGTTAATTAAATTGCTAATAAATCGTATAACAGGGTTTTTGAAGCAACTGGATCCATTTTATAGGCTGAGAGCTCTAAAAAAGATAATTTTGATTTTTACCCTCTAATAATTAAGGGCCACCCTACTATCCATTCATAACTCGTTGAGTTATGATGCTAATAGACAAACAAACAGATACCTAATACATAAACCCCGGAAAAAACAGTAACTCTTCGGCGGTGATAATTATTACTATAGAACAATCTGCGGGTCATACGCTAACGTCTGTCAGAAGATATACTGGAATTTACTTGCATAATTGCCTCAACGCCAGTAAAGTCAACGGTTGAAGAGCAAGAAGAATCTCTATGGTATGGTGGATGCAGAAGTCTCACCTCAGTTGGAGTTGGGCCATCGGAAAGGCCTTCCTTTCTTACTTACTTTGCTTCATTGTGTTTCTCTGGGTTACTTGACCTTGAGCATTTTCGGATGAGGTACAGGTGACGCTGTTTACGCCAACAAAATTTGTTTCGCATTTCATTCATTTTCTGTTATTATTTCTGCAAGCTAATAATCTCCAAGTATGTGATCCTCGTTTCGTTCGATAAACAGAAGTTAGTTTATAAGTCTTTTATTTAGGTATAAGTGAATTTAGTGCCCTTCGTAGAGCCCTATTTAAGAGTAGAAGTTTTTGTAGAAATATTAAACCTTTTTTCGAGCAAAAGCCCGTCCGTGATCCTTCAGAGTTTCTATTCCAAATAGGAATTTTAACCTGCAACATACAATGGTAATGAGAGGACGTACCATGGGACAGCAGTGTAGCCACTGATGGAGACTCGAACTTCCAGCTGGCGGTGCAGCTCCTGGTACAGGGAACTGCTGTTGAGCTTCTGGCACACCACACTCAGCTGCTCCCGCTTCACTGCGCATCCAGACTTGTCCACCAGCTGGAAATTGCCCACCAGATGATACGGATTACCACAGTTGTTCACGAGCTGACAATTATACTGCAGGTAATGTTCATGGTTTCCAAGCTTGTCCAGAAGCTAAAAGCTACGTATCACATGAAATGGTTTCCTTGACATCTCTAGCAGATGTAAAACTCGAAATTGAAAGTCAGATCAGTGATATGTCAGATCTGTATCATTCTAAGGAAGAAACCTGAGAAAATTGTACGGAACAAAAGTATTGTTCCTGAATTATGTTGCCCTCGGACTCGTATCATGCATACGAAGGGTGAATAATAAAAAATATTCCAAATTAGGCAGTGAATTTTCTACTGACGCGTACGACCTGAGAGCAGTAGCAGCTTAAATTTGAGCTTGACTTCTTTTCCTATTAATTTCTTCCCAGGCCATATCAAGGATACCTCATAGAGACCCTCATTTCCCCTCTTTAACGCTGGTGATAGCGTCACAGTCATAGTAAGTAATTAAATAACTAAAGGGTGAGCAAGCAGAGTTGTAATACTGATGCATCGCAAGCAGTTTTTTTGTTTTTTTTTTACACCTCATTTGCCACTATAGGTTTGCACTAAATATAGGTCATCCAGTTATTCTTAGTTGCAGACAGTGCTACTAACCAGTGTTGTAGCAAAGTGCATCATAGACACCATCAAGATAGTTCGAATTATCAGATATCACTGCAGCGTTACACTTGCATTCCCATTCTACGTTTACGAAACAACGATAGAGCTGACGGAGTGGGATGAAAGTCTCATCTACAAGGCATCGTGTTAAGAGGCGATTCGCAACACGTGACTATAAACCCAAGCTTCCGTGAGTGCCAGCACTTGAACCTGCCAGCTGCCTTGTGCTCTCTGGAAAATTCACGGTGCATTTACTCTAAATAACGCAGCCGTAATTTGGTTTCCTGTAAAAATAACAATGATGGACAATAAAAAAAGCTGGCGACCGCCACCTACGGTTGAAATTTTGAAACAAGTGAGTAAAACTGCAATTGTAAGCATACCATGTGCTGTAAAACATTACCGTACGTTGTCTAGTGAAACTCAAATATCTCTTCTTAAAACAATGACAAGCAGCCAGGTCATATGCTGTGCCTTGTCCTGGATTAATGTCATCACTGGATTTCATTATTATTAGCTCTACGAAGGAGGTCATGTTTTTCTGTTTGTTTTTCTCTTTGTCTGTTACTAAGATAACTAAAAAAATTAGGGACGGATCCTTACGAAATTTACAGGGATTGTTAGGTATGTAAGGAGAAATAGATTAGTAAATTTTGGAGAAGATCCATTCAACTGTTTGTTTCTTTGTTTATCTTCCTTGTTTCTTAGTACTATTACGCAAATGTTATGAATGGATTTTTTATGAGTTGTTAGGCATGTTACGAAGATTGAATAGCCAAATTTTTGTGTGAACAGTTTGCCTCCATTTTTGTTCGGCTTTATGTTTGATTTTCTATAACTAAAAAATTTATAAACGGATCTTTATGACATTGACAGGAATTGTCAGTTATATGAAAAGACATAACTAAATGACCAAATTGTGTTGATGATCGGTTCGTTTGTTTATGTGATTTATTAAGTTTTTTTTTTTTAACTCAAAAGTGGTGTATTATTCAGCTTTTTATGCAGTTACAGGAGCGCATTCGGCCGAAAAGCCGAGCGATAACGTACATTTAACTGCCGTATCCGAACCGAACTCGAGAGAGAGAGCAACCCACCTCAGTCGCAACGTTGGAGCAGAGCGCCACCAAACACACCGCTAGTGTGACGGCTGTAGACAGGGATGACATTGTTGTGTCTGTACCTCAACCTGGCACCTTGTCCACAATGTTTCAGGGGCAGTGGGTAATTCCTGCAAGAGATGTATTTTATTCATAATTGGTGGAGTTGCCACACTTAGTGCTGACCATAGTATATACACATTTGCAAATGTATTTTTCGCTCACATATACAATATTTACTGTATTTAATCTACATGCAATATGCGCAACGGTAAGATTATGAAACCAGGTATATCAGATTAGATTAGATTAGATAGGCGGCAGTAGATGAACCAAGAGGCCCATTCCCAAAGAGACACCGGGACTAACACCCCGGCTTCTTTGAGCTATTGCCATTATGTTAGTAGGATATAGAG
>LQNS02276867.1:7092092-7102686 GCA_001587735.2 Parhyale hawaiensis
CCTAACCCAACTTAACCAGCGATACAGCGGGCAGCGCGGCGCACCAACGTGAACGCCGCTCACGCGCACACGGTCTGCGCAGGAAAAATGTCCAGGGTTCAGACTCCTGGGTTCAGACTCCTGCCGCCGGGCAGCACATTTTGCCCGCTGCCCAGCAGACATTCGCTGCTGCCAGAGGTTTGCTCACTGCGCAAACTTTGCCTCCTGAATAGCGGACTTTATCAGGCGAAAATCTAAGTTATTTGTTTTTAAGCCTCTCTAAGTCTTGTAAAGTAGTTCTAGTAGCTATTGCTAATTTTATAAACTGTGTAGTCTTATTCAAATGAATAAGATATAACTTAGAGCTACCCAGCCGACGTGCCCTTGAGGTTTCTCAGTCTCCTGTAATAGCAACTCACTGTTCGGCGGTCATGTTCTCCGAGATTCTGCCCGCTGTTCGCCGTACTTTGCCCGCCCGTTTAACAGGGCCTTTATTCTGCCACTACGTTTTTTACTACCTGTAAGGGTTGGCAACCACCTTGCCCGGGACATTCCGTAGCGATCCGAACTCATAAACATATGGTGGTGAATATAAACTGACATTTACCTGCCAGTGGCAATGTACGCAGCCGAGGACCGTTCACAGATAAGCCCTCTCTCTGCCTCTCGCGACACGTAAGTATGGTATGATAATTGGGTGAACTTGACCCTTGGTAAACTTGCAAAAGTTGTCTAACAAGTGGGAGAGATGAAAAATTGTACGCATGACATGAAATATATAGCAATCCTGGCAGTTACCGCTCTCATCTTGTCCTAGAGAATTTGGCTATAAAATGCATGGAAACTGTTTGATTTACTGGCAATTATTGAATAAATGTGGAGTAATAAGTAGAGTCGGAATTATTAGAAGTACAGCAGGAATTATGATAATTAACGACAACGCTGGAATAGGGCCCAGTACGCTTTCCATGGCTAGGTGATGGTATTGAACCCACGGGACGCACCGCTATCGCACGGATCACAGGGGCAAAAACTTTAGAAATCAGTCACGCTGAAGAAGCGTCGTGTATATACGTAACTGGAATCAGCCGGGGGCAGAAGGGGTGCTTGGGAACCCGGTAGTGTGGAGCGCGTGGCCTTCAACCTGCCCGACCCGAGGGGTGCAGAGGGGCAGGTGGACTGGCCGGCGCATCGCAGGGTGCCATCTTCATCCCGTCGAGTCTTGTAACAAGCGTCGTAACTTTGACGATCCTCTATAGTGAATGTGAGGAACATGTAAATTGCTACCTCACCTTAGAGCGCAGTGGTTATCTCATTCTTTTATATTTGTAATAAGAAATCGGGCAATCGCTGTAATAAATCGATCAGGCATCCACACATGTACCGAGATAATGATTTGAACATTTTATCAATAAGCTTATTTTACTAAAATCTAAGGGCGTTTTAATAATTGTCATTTAGTTGGCGGCAATAAAAAAACCTCCGAATACTGTGTTGAACGCGGCACGATGTATTTGTTCACAGAGACACGAAGGTATAAAAGTATACCCGATTACTGAAAAAATTTCAACGACTAAGTTTCACGGTCGGTAATGTCCATTCTTGGATAGAATGTAAGTCTAACTTGATAAGAATGTCAGCGCCGTTGCACAAATTATAAAGATATACTCCAGCCTACGGAGTTCAGGAAATTTAGAACAACAAAATCATTTTATCTCAATGCTAAGCTTGTGAATTAGTTCCTTATGTACTGATCTCATAATGAAGTTCTTGTCAAAGTTAATGATTCGCTTGTATTGTAGAGTTCATATACTGCAATGCAGCATGCAACAATGACGAGCTTCTCCAATAAAGTTTCCATGCTGTAGATAGGTTGCATACGAATCTAAACAGCCTATCGACTAGTTATACTATATTTATGAAGACTATGTGCCTATGTTATCACTAGAGGCATACAGTGGTGATAAAAATGACGGCAGCAAGATACTCTGTACGAAATTGAGAAATCTTGTTTCATGCAAATGATGAACCATCAAACCAATTCGAGATGGTCACTAGGCTGCGACTGTGTATCTACAATAGCTATTTTAACGCTTCGGAATGAAAAATCCCAAGACTCAACAATGACCACTGGAATCTACAGCAAACCCACATTTTCAGGACTCGGGACAAGTTTTTTCAGTCATTGCTACGACCAATTCAAAGTCAATGCAATAAAAACCTTACTATTTCGATCATACCATGTGTCTTCCTCATACCTTGTATTTTCAAACGAAGTTGACTTTCTCCGAACATTCTTTAAAAATAACGGCTAGCCGCACCAGTTTCTAGACCACTACTGTAAATTGTTCCTTGACAAACTGTTCGATCCCGGCATTAGCAAACCCTGGGTCAGTAAATTGGACTTTTTTCACTCGCTCCCGTTCTACAACAAAGCATCTGTTAGTGCAGTAAGCACATTGAAAACGTTCATTTCTGAAGCTTACCCACATATCAAATTCAAATTTTCATACAAAAACACATTTACCATAGGGTCCTACTTCAAATTTAAAAAGACAAACACCCCACACCTTTACCGATGCCAGGCCTGCAGCACCTCATACGTGGGTAGCGCTGGACAACACTTCAAAGCCCGTATTAACCAATATTTAGGTGTATCCAGTCGTACCGGTTTACCACTTGCGAAACCTTCACATTCAGCCCCTCGCCTACATGTTGAGCAAAACAACCATCCAATTAGTAGGAATGATTTTTCCATCATAAACTTTTCCCATCCCATCGAGCTCACAACATTAAGAGTCCCTCCACATCTATAGAACCAAACCTAGCCTCAACATTATGACATCGGCTGTACCGCTCCATACTGTCCATACTTAGCCTGAATCCTGCCGACTGTACGGGAGCTGACATTCAGCCCCTGCACGCAGCTCCGTTCATTTGCGTTTTAGACTTCCCCCTTCCCCGACAACATCAACGCTCCCCTTATCAATTAGAAAATTAAGAAATTTTATTTAAAGTTGTACCCTAGTTTTTCCTTTTTTTTCTGAAGATGGGATTTTTCATTTCGAAACGCTAAAATTTTATATTAGTCGACTTTTTCAATATCTATGTTTTTAATACCGGACGACCGATGCACTTACGATCGGCAAACTTGACATGACGCAAAGATTATTTATGCTCTTGTGTGTAACAACTGAAACTCGTCGATGTTGATATGTAGTAAGATCGAGTGGGAGGCTAAACCATCACTACAGCTGCCATCAATCTGCACGGTTAGGTGAATTGAACATAGGTCACAAGGCTTGACTTCTGTGAATCTTTGAGCAGGACAAATGTTTGTTTGTTCCCTGTATCGTGTTACAGGGGTTAACAGCAACTCGATTATCTTGGGCCAGCCAAAACTCCTGCTTACGAAGCAGGATGGCGTTTTAGGGTCCCACTAGTAAATGATTCGCGGTAATACCTAAAATTGATCCGAAAGGGTCAAAGCCAACTCTCCGTCTGTCAATTCAAACAAGTCCATGCGGGCTTAGCTGACCTCGACTGTGGCATGTCCGTCGACAGTGTCTTGTGTTTCTAACAATGGACAGTTTGAATTTTGATCATACATGGATGGGTCAGAAATTTAGGGAACTTTTAATAGATTCTGGTTTTATTGCAGTTTTGTAAAGAATATTATTGTTCATTGTCATGATTTCATGGTCTGTGTTGAGCTTTATTAATATTTGCCAGTGACATTTCTCCTGGGACGATGATGATGATGTAGTATAAAAGTCGTCAATGCCCTGCCAGATGCGTGCGGCGGACTCCATCTACAGTGAATTGCATTTGATTTAATTACTACTCTCATAGTACATTTGTATGAGAACGTGTCAGCAAGAAATTCAATCAGTTAAGGAAATTTTTAAAACAGCATACGAAGCTGCAATCGTTCAACTACTAAACTGCTGTACGATGTTATTCCCGCGTGACAGTTCCAGCTGCAAGCCATCGCACTGTATGTCTGAAGGACACATTTACATCAGCGGAACACCATTGGTGTCCGCGTCCTTAGTTCGTCAGAATAGAGGGTCGCACAAGGTCGAGGCGCTGGCATGATCATCTTCATTCCTGCTTACACGTCTGTGCCGTAACAACTCGCCTTCCCATGTGATGTTGTCGGGATTGTGAAATGCCGTGAGTCAAAGATGTCGGGATTGTGAAATGCCGTGAGTCAAAGATGTCGGGATTGTGAAATGCTGTGAGTCAAAGATGTCGGGATTGTGAAATGCCGTGAGTCAAAGATGTCGGGATTGTGAAATGCCGTGAGTCAAAGATGTCGGGATTGTGAAATGCCGTGAGTCAAAGATGTCGGGATTGTGAAATAAGTAATTCGGTGATCGGTCTCAACCCGGGCGAGATTAATAAAAAAAACACTAAAATCGTAAGTCAGTGTTGTGTAGATTGTTGTAGTCATGAGCAGTCGGTATAAGCTGTGTACCTAATAAAGTGCATTCATTTATTAGAAAGCAAAGTTGTTGGGACTGTGAAATACGACACCCTGCTTGGTATCCAATAGAGGTATCAGTCGAGATTATGAAACAAGTCCCTTTGGTTCGTCTCTAGTTTAAGTTGTCGGGATTATGAAGTAAATCAAATGCTGCTCGGTCTCAGGTTTTCATGCATTGATTGTATTTGCGGCGCTTATGTACAAACTCTTCACTGACGCTAGCGCCTTTTTACCTTCGCCACGGAGGTTATGTTTTCGTCGTGTTTGTCTGTCTGTCTTAATGTTTAACTGTCTGTCACCAAGATAACTCAAAAAGTTCTGAACCGATTGGGACGAAATTTACAGGGATTGTTGGGTATGTTAAGAGAAAAAGATGATTAAATTTTGGTGAAGAGATGTTCATCCGTTTGTTTCTTTGTTTGTCTGCCTCATTTTTCTCAATGCCATAAGTCAAAAAGTTATAAATGGATTTTTATGAAATCAACATGAGCTGTTAGGTATATAACAAAGAGTAAATGACCAAATTATGGAAATGATCCGTTTGTTCGTTCTTTTGTCACTGTTTTTAATTTTATGCTTGTTAGCACAATAACACGAAAAATAATGAATGGATCTTTATGAAATTTATAGGGGTTGTTAGTAATGTTGAAAGACATAAATAATGAAATTTTGGTGCAGATCGGTTTGTTCGTTTGCATGTTTGACTCAAGTTTGTCATAACGTTTGTTAGCAGTATAACTAAAAAAGTTATGAACGGATCTTCAAGAAAATTGCACAAGCTGTTATGACTATCAAAAGACACAAATGATTAGATTTTGGAGTTTATGCAAAGGAAACCATCGTTTCAGAGCCAATTTGAATTTTTTGCTACCGTTGCCTCGTTTGACGGAGGTATGAGCTCTCAGAGTGCTCTAGTATTTTATATATAAATTTAGCACAGATTTTGGTAGACTATGGGCAGAGCTCTGTTGCGCAGTTCAGTATGATTCAAAGTGCAAAATGCCATACAGAATTAAAGGAAAACCTTTGCCAGTTGCAACGATGTGTACGCAGGAAAGATTTGATAACAACTTACAAGCTGCCCACAATATCCTTAGAACGAAAACAGCAAAGACATAATGCATCACTGATGTCCTCCGGGCACGTTGTAAATTGTAAAACTACTAAACGTGTTAAAATCTTGTCCATCACTGCTGTGTGAGGTAGTAAGCAGACAAATCACATAGCTGCTCAGTAAAACCAACACTACTCGTTGGTAATGCTCAAGTTGAGGTCTCATGCACATCATAGCCTAATATGCAGTTGAAACGCTACCCATTCAAAAGAGTGAAAGAAAAATTAGTCTCGGATAATATGAGGCAATGGCGCGCTAAGTTGGGTTTCAGTATATTGTCCATCATTCGGTTTCAACATACCCAAAACACGATCGATTCCTTCAATTGTTTGCAGAAGATTGACACGAGTTGCAGTGTTGGGTGGTATTCTCATATGGCACAAAAACCATTTTGGTGATGGTGTTCTCGATATGCACGCTATCCGTGTTTAACTAGTAGGGACTCGCACTCGCCGTGAAAATGTGCATCCCTATTGTTCTAGCTCATGTTGAACTCGTCATACATGTGCAGTATTATTACAAGATGCTAAAAATCGCACTCTGAAGTTCTCAGGTTCCCAGCAGCTCACTGGGCAACTACATCTGGAAATGGCATGACAAAGAGTTCCACGGTAATTAACTTATTCCCTGAAAAGATGCTCGTATTTTCGCTTTACGTCCCTGCATGAAACCATGCAAGGAAGGTGCACGTGCCTTATCAACTTTGTGAGGCTGTAGACAAGCGACGGGCTCAGGAAGTCCTCTCACTGAAGAAATGAAAAAGTGCAGAAGAAGCGCCAGTCGACTATGCGCCGTTGAAATCCCACACCATAAACTAAGCCAAGGAAGAATAGCGGAGCGCAGCAAGTCGTCGACCACAATAATGATTAACCTGAGACGAGACTCCTCGCTTCCACGCTGTTTTTGGCTTCAGGCTGAGCTTACTTCTGCCTGAAGTGGCCACCTTAGGACGCTCCCCACTCTAATCAACCAAAAAACTGTTGTTTGCTTGTATCATCTATTAGTAAATTCTATTGCAAGTAACTTTTATCTTAGTATTTCGTACGTTTCTGAGTCATTAATACAAATACTACATTGCCATAAAGGATTTAATAGTAAAACACATACTATTTTGAGAAACAATGTAAAGAAACTCTCGATGAAAAATTCTTAAAGCTGACTCGTAGCGAGATCGTTTTAGTAAAAGATGAAATTACTAATTGTAAAAGGCAAAGATAATTGCTCAAAATCTTATTTATTATTTACTAATATGTAAAAAAATGGAAGATACGGAATATTTCCAAGTCAGCAAAGAGAAATTTTGTCACTTATATTTTTCGTTACCGTCTCTTACTCCACTGCATCTGAAATAGCCTTTGTCATAAAGCGATCATCGAGTTCAGGGCTTCATACCATCGTCTACTTCAACTTGGGTGCTGCAAAAAAGTATATATATTTCAGAATTGTCTTTTACTCGCCCCTATGACTCATTTGTTCACAAATTCCCTACAGGACTTAGGTGACTTACAGGCTAGAAATGCAGCCTATGCCTAAATGCTGATGAGCACTGTATCTCTGAGTGTCCAGTCTTCCTACGGTAAATTGCATGATGAACTCAACACCAATATGCTAGTCGTATCAATTTCACACTGAATGGATGAACCGTTTAGCAACTGAAGTCGGAGAAGCAAGCGTGACTGCCAATGGCGGCAGCTTTTTCCGACGATCAGGGTTAGGCGAGTCGTGTTAGAGTTAGAAGAGGTACGTTATAGGTTTAAGAACTGGGATAGGTTAGAAAATCTTAGATTAGTTATGGACTGCCACCACCATTGCCAATATCATGGCCATTGCAAGTTGGGTGAAACTGCAGAGAACAATCCATACAATCTGATGCATCGACAGCCCCAAGTTATGCAAGTCAGCTTCAGCGCACTCTCTACGACTCGACTCGAGCTGTCGAAGTGACAAGTGCCTCCTGTTATCAATGCATCGAGTCATCATTTGCTGATAGCTAATGTAATGACGGGGGATCGTACTGCTCCCTGAGACTGTGCCTATATAGCATTAATTGCTAGCCGTGTCATATCCATCGCCTGCCGTCGAGAACTGCGACTCAAGGCAAGCTCTTTCAGACCAAAAATAACGGTAAATTTTTACTTTAGGATCTGTGGAGAGCTACAAGGTATACTGTATGTAATCTTATGTATTTTTATGTGCTGAGTCCGAATTGATACGTCGGACCCGTCGGGAATGCGCAGTTTTCGAGATATTTAAGTTTGAAGTTCCCATTGTTTTTCTGTGGAAAAAATTAACCGATGTCGCAAAGGCTGGCTAGTGACTCCATAGGAACCTAACCTGACCTAACCTAGCCTAACCTGACCTAACCTAACCTAATTTAACCTTACCTAACCAAACCATACCTAACCTAACATTACCTAACCTTATCTTTCCTAACCTAACCTAACCTTACCTAACGAAGGCTATGTTAGGTTCGTATGGGGTCGCTAGTAAGCCTATATGGCACCAATTATTTTTTCCTCAATAGAAAAATAATCGAAATTTCAATGTCAAATATCTCAAAAACTACGCATTTCCGATGGCTCCTGCCTATCAATTTGCACTCAATACAGGAAAATAAATTTGATTTCATACAATATATCTTGTAACTCTCCACAGGTCCTAAAGTAAAAATTTACCAAAACAGCATAGGTTTTCAATATTAGTGATGGGTTGGATGTAATTTTTTGGACATCCGTGGATGCGGATCTATTAGCGAATTTTGCAGTTCTTATATACGCGGATGCGATTGCGGATTTAACCATCTCACCAACCGCGGATGCAGATGCTAAAGTTCAAAAAGGGTGCGGATGTCCGCGGATGCGGATATTCGCTCAATCACTGATATATATGCGTAGGGGTTAATGGCACGGAGAGGGAGAGGTAAAGGCAGCTGTCCCCCCCCCCTGGAGTCGGGCGACTGCTGAATTTCGGGCGAATGGCATGGAAAATTCGGTTATTTAATAAAAAGCTAAAAAAAATCTATATTCATAAAAGTAATGGGAAGGAGGTCACAAATAAAAACTTCAATGATATTGCACTTGTATTCAGGACTACATTGGTGTATATTAAACTATCACTTTGCCCGTAATAGTCTTATGTTTGTTGCCATGTACTTTCTTCTCTATTTTGCCACTGGCAGAGTATTCAGAACATGGCTGATGGTTTTTACTCCGATATATGGCAAATTTGAGAAAGTTTTGATGTTTGTAAAATTCGGTCAAATTGAGTGTTAACTCCTCCCCCCCCCCCCCACCAAGTAAACCACACCTCCTACGTCTATGGTCCCCTCAGGGGGCATAGGCTGGGCCATAGGTATGTTAGTTAGGTTCGCCCATCTTACCTTATGGGGCCCTGCAACCCCAGGTTACCTTAGCCATTACTAGGCCTTCGGGACATCTGTCTCTTGTGCCCAGTTTGCTTTCTTCCTGATTTCATACTTTTACTTGCTCCAGTTTTATTCTGTTCTTCCTCTTCTTTCCCGACTTGCTGTTCTCATGCGCGTTGATCCTGTGTGGGAACACCTACGTGGATGGGGTCTCCATTTCTATCGATATACTATATGTCCCTTGCTCTTTCCTCTGTAACATCGCTCCGCTCGGAAACAGAGTCTTAAATTTCTTGACTATAACTAACTGAGCGTATGGTTGTATATTATCAGGCATTCTTAGTCAGAGCTTGGCTTAGCCTTTAAATATGCTACGATTCCGGTTCTGCTCAGCGTTTTGGAAGCCCGGGTAGAGAGCTGTTACTGCAAGCTGCGTTTTAATCTCTGGACACATGTAGAATTTACGATCTAGAGAGCCGTTACCCTCGCATACCAGTGGCAGTGAAGCAGTTTGTTGTCGCCTCACACTGTATCGCATGAGCGATTATCGCAGTGCATGAAAGATCCAGTGGGAGCTTCTTTATGTGTACTTTGGGGTGACCTATTTGAAGAGCCAAACACAGGCCGCTGTTTCCTTAGACAATAACAACTCCAGCAAACGAGTAAAGGTGTTCAAATAAGAGCTACCAAGAATCACCTTTAAAATCAGCTTAGACCATATTAATTTTGTAGCCTACACTTCTGTTCTTTCGCATGATATCGCTGCAGAGTCCATATTAATAGCCAAACACTAGTGAAGAAGCTCTTTCGTTGTTCGGAAGTCAAATGTCAGCTGATTAGTTATAGCGCTACACTAAGTACTGAAGTAACTGTAGATGCCATGTACCTGATTATCTTGGGCATATTACCTGTAAACAGAGTTAGTTGCCTTCGGTTTTCCGTAGCAATTAATTTCAGAATAGCTATAGACTTTGTCAAGACAATGTTTTCTGAGTATTATGGTTAGCTCCTAAGATTAATATGATGCCTATCCTTTGGTAAATTATAAAATTGAAATAAAGTCGACATGAACTAATATCAAAATTTGACGTTTCGGGAGTATTATCCCACTTTCAAAAACTAATAAAATCTAAGGATATATGCCTGTTTTTGATTCGCATACCGACCCGTTCAAACTTACGCTTAAATTCATCGATAAATTCATAGATTTCTAAAAAAATTGGTAGACCAAGGCATCATCACTGATTCGATTTACCGTTCACTCCACAACTCAGGTGCTTCCCCGGGTATCATGTACGGACTTCCAAAAGTAAACAAAGCCGATGTCCCATTACGACCAATTCTAGCTGCTTACAAAACCCCGTCCTACTTTATAGCTAAATTCCTCGTTCCATTACTTGAACCTTTAACCACTAATCAGTTTAGTTTACGCAACTCATATAATTCCGGGACCGTATCAAAGACCTCCATGCCCATTTATCCAGCTTCGATGTCACCTCTCTGTTCACCAACATCGCCGTAGACGAAACTATTGATATCATTTGCAACAAAGTTTTTGACGGCACGGACCTATTCCACAACATGGACAAACCTACCTTTCGAACTTTCCTTAGTCTGGCCATCAAAGATTCCTTCTTCATATTTAACA
>LQNS02276867.1:7112645-7125185 GCA_001587735.2 Parhyale hawaiensis
CCAAGTCTGGTCGTGTTTGCCCACACTAGAGCAATAAATTGCACATAGCTAATAGACTTGGCTTTATGAAGAGCAACACGGGGCTAAAACTAGTCCTTTAAGCCAAATTTGTTGTGCAATGACAGCGCACGATGATAGGTTTGGGTAGAGGCGTACGTTGTTTACGTTTCCTCGAGTCTATTGGGTAGGTGATGGATACTGTCAGCCCAACACACATTACAAAGAGCCAGATCACATGCGATGATCTTGTTGAGGGCTGGGAGATGATTTCATTGTGATATTTGGAGGAATGACGCAACGGCGGCGGTGAGTTGAATGAATATTAAATTAATAGTGTAGCTGGTGGGCGGAATGTTGTTGCGATATCGAAGAGATGGTATAGGGAGAAAATAAAATGAGAAAAAGAAAATTGGTGCATCTGAGGCGAGTAAAAGATTCCCATGTTTAGAAATACAGGAAGTACTAAATTTACGAGAACACGGTACCTATGTTTTTACATGGGTAGAAATTTCATTACTAAATTGCACATAATATTGTTTACCTGTAAAAGATGGCACAATGTGGCATGCAATTCTTTTTCTGAAAAGTTTTATACAATAAAGGCCCCATAAGGCGGTGGCATCCAGGAAAGTTCTTGTGTACTTCAAAGACAATAGCTATTCTACATCAAATTTGTAATAGTTATTTTATACAATTTTTTAGTTTAGCAGAAAATGCAATTATAAATCCTTAAAATTTTTCTACTTCCGCCACGAGACTAGTTAGCCTCACGTCACTGATTTGTCATAACTGACGTCATGAACTGATGGCATCGTAAGAGCTGGATTACGTATTAGTGAAGACCTGTTAACACAAACCTGACGTGAAGGGACTAGCGATTGCATGCAACTGGCGAAATGGCCAATCAGAACTGCGTCATTAATTGCTTTGAAATCGTATAATCTTCGAATTTAACTTAAAACTTATACGTCTACTTAACGCAGAATTTTACTTCTGAAATATACCATTTAGAGGTTAGTTTCACATAAATGAAAAAAAAAAAATTCGCACTGATATAATTCAATTTCACATAAATGAAAATTAATTCACACAAATGGACCATCAATTTTACAGAAATATTTTGCATCAATTTTACTCAAATGAAAACTCGATTTCACACAAATAAAAACTCGATATCACAAAAATGAAAACTCGATTTCACACAAATGAATAATCAATTTCACACAAATTGCCGGCAATTTTCTAACCTTTGAAAAAGCAGTTGTACAGAATTGTAATCCAGCTTTTCAAATTCGAAAATAATTTTGATGTAACGCGTGAAGTAATTTGCAGCAGAAACAGTGATAATGCAACGATATTTTGACAGCTGGGGCTAGCTGTGCTAGGTACAAATTTCTTATTCTTCATTACACTCCTAATCTGTAATACTTTTATAAATACAGCTCTAACTAGAGCACTCTGAGAGCGCTTACCTGCGCCAAGCACGGCAACGGTAGCAAAAATTTCAAATTGGCTGTGAAACAATAATTTTATTTTGGATCAACTCCAAAATATGATCATTTGTGCCTTTTGATAATAATACCAGCTTGTGCAATTTTCTTGAAGATCCGTTTATAACTTTTTAAATTATGCTGCTCGCTCACAAACGCTATGACAAACATGAGTCAAACAAACAAACCGATCTGCACCAAAGTTGAATCATGTATGTCCTTTAACATTACTAATAACCCCTATAAATTTCATAAAGATCCATTCATTGTTTTTTAACTTATTGTGCTAACAAGCATAAAATTAAGAACAGTGACAAACGAACGAAAGAACCGATCATTGCCCAAATTTAGTCATTTACTTTTCGGTACATACTTAACAACTCATGTGAATTTCAGAAAAATCCGTCCATAACTTTTTGAGTTATGGCATTGAGAAAAATGAGGCAGACAAAGAAACAAAAAACCGATGGACGGATCTTCACCATAAGCTAATCTTGCGTTTCTCCATGGCGGAGGTAAATAGTGTTGCACATGAATAGTTTCCCTAAATCGAAAAAAAAATTAGTTAACCTGAAAGCTTGATTAATGTGAAAGGGCAACTCCTTCGGCTCTGGCTGTATATTGACCGTGCAACATAAAAACTGCTTTCCTGTACAGTAGGCCCGTCTCTAAATTTCCAAGTCGATTTCGTACAAATCACATTCTACACAGTTCGGGTACTCTTTTTCAAAATAATAATCACGTTTCACACAAACGAAAAACCACTTAAACGACTAAAGAAACTGATTTGCACAAATGGAGAATTGTTTTAAACAAACGAAAAATCAATTCCGCACAAATGATATATCATTGAAGAATAATTAAACATTGAAACTTGCCGATTTCAATGTAAAATTTATATAAATGAAATGTCAATTTACACAGGCGAAAGAGCAACTTTAAATTAGAGAAAATACAATTTTATATGAATGTAATATCACAAGGGAAGTTTCACCCAAAATAACATCAATACATAACATACAAAAATAATAATAATTTTTTGAATTCAAAGATAGTACATAAGACTCGAAACACAGAGATGAGGAAGAGTGGCCTGATTTAGACAAAAAAAAAAAAAAAGGACGCTGACTCAAGCCACTAGATAGTTCTAAGAATTAATTGAGCAATGTGCCGCCAACACATGTTGCGTGCTGCAAGCACAGCCCCCGACTGCCGAAGAGAGTTAATAAAAGAGCTAGCTGAGATGGAAAGAAGGTTCATTCTTGTCTGGCAGTCGTTTTAGTCAGTCACTATAAACCACGTACAATCTGACGATAGATCGCCACCCAGCAGAGCTTTTACTCAAATATAGACATATCAGAACTCGAGTATAATTGCACCTGGCGTTCCCAGCCGAAGATTGAGAGTCATCGAATACTGAGTTGATTTTAGAACCCGCTTGAGTTCGCGTAGAGCCTTCCCAGCAAATGGAAGATATAATAAGAAACCCATNTTTACTCAAGTATAGACATATCAGAACTCGAGTATAATTGCACCTGGCGTTCCCAGCCGAAGATTGAGAGTCATCGAATACTGAGTTGATTTTAGAACCCGCTTGAGTTCGCGTAGAGCCTTCCCAGCAACTGGAAGATATAATAAGAAACTCATAGAGGGCATACCAACAAGCATGATTCAAATATCATTTATACAGCATCAACTGGTCATCAAGAAGAAATAACTAATGAATAATGAAGAGGCAAATAAAAATGCATTGTGAGCGCTGCCCCAAATGCCAGCAAAAAAAAAAAAAAAAAATACACAGCTCGGCTAACAGGTAACCTTTAAGATACATAACTCACTAAAGACACTGCTTTATCCCTAGCCACTAGAAAAATTCGCATTTTGGCTAATTCCCCTGGACAGTTAATTCAAAGAAGATGATGTTTAAGTTTTATTCTGAACATTTGGAAAGAAGCAGAGCACTTACCGGTTATTGGCAATCCGTTTCAGAGTTTTACAGATTTGAAAAAGGACGAGGTTTGGTTCACTGCCCTCTGATAGAACGAGGTAATTAGGCTGCCTTCACTTCGAAGCCTGGTATTGTGATGGTGCGTTAGTGCTAGTTCATCGTAAGCTTCATTAAAATACTGATTACAGTTTTACAAGTAATATTTGTTGAATTTTATCGCAGTGCAATGCTCGTATAACTGCTGCAGACTCAGCACACGGCAATGCCGATAAGCTTCATCTGTGCTATGGGCGCAACCTCCAGCTAGGAGCCGCACGCACCTGTTCTGTAACCTATGAAGCCAACTCTACTAACTTCGTCCCATAAAGTTATAGCATACAGCAGATGGGGATACACGAGAAAAAAGTACAATTTCCCCAGAACATGACCAGGTACATCTAAACCTACTTAGGTTGTTCATTAAATATATGCGTGTAGCCCAACAATATTACTGCTTCGTTATGATGAGTGACTTGTATTGGACCGGAGACTAGTCCTGATTTCCCACAGTATTTGATGTAGCAAAACTATGTGAGAAGCCTACTCGGTCACCTTTCTCTAAAGAGATGCATAAGTGAACTACAGTAGATATTGCAGCCACAGTATTGGAAGCCTCTGTGTCAATATGCTCTTGCGCGGAAGGTCCCTAAACGATATCGCGGGCTTTCCGGCTTGTCTGGACTGGTCTCCAGTGATTCGTGGGGCAATGCGACGCCTCTGCGGATGGTCCCAGTATAATTTGCGGGTCACGTCTGGCTTGTGCTAAGCGGCCTGTACTGACTGGTCGTAGCGGATAGCTGCGTGGGCTAGCGTAAGGAACCCTCCTTGCGAGCTAAACTAAGGGCAATCCTGGAAAGACCGAGGGTGCTATGGTGTAAAAATTGTACTAGTAGGTGAAATTTACTCCACACTTTTATACAGTTAAATTTTCCGCATGCTGAAGCCTTGCCATGGCAGGGTAAACGAACATCTTGAGTCGACTCTAGGCTGCTAGCGTCAATGAAGGTTGTTGTATGAGTACCGGGCTTTAATTGTATTAACACGCTGCGCTGTCGAAGCCTCAGGGCAGGGTAACTAAAGTTGGCGAGTGGAGACCGAGCGCGTCCTGATAACACTGCAACCAGTGTGCTATATACACGAGTGGCCTACTACGTCAGGTGCGGCTTGCTACAATATGAGCGAAAATGAGATTTTTGCCACAGATAATAACATTGCATGCATTACACGGAAGGTACACCGGAACAGATACTACAGACTGTCGTCTAACTAGAGGACTACGCCAAGTGATACAAACCTGTAACTTTTGCTAACCGACCAAGGGCTACAGGAGCGGAGACTTTACTTGGGCAATTATGGTCCTCCGTTGTGCCGAGTCTCCGTTTGAGACTGCCCTTAGTCTTGTTCTTGAACATAATCATCTTGAGTAGACATCACATGCACAGCTACAATAGTCTGCCAGTTAACCTACGTACTTCTGCTCTGTGACTATGTACGCCCCGACCTTCTTTGCAATAAATCAGGAAGGCATTCGTGTTGCCCATATTTGCGGCATGTCGCATGCAACACAAATGTGACACTCTGATCCATCAATTCTTCAGGCTTTTGAACGCCCCAGCCAGGTGCTGTCGCCCATCATTATGCTGCATTAGACTCCCTGAAATCTCCTCTGCCAAGGCTAAACATAATAGAAATAAATCCTAACGTAACGCCTATTTATTTATGTGGCAATTAGTTAGACAGCTGAAGCACAAGTGCAGCTCTGTACACTGGGCGCTTTCGTACCTACCGAGCATGAAATTGTTTCACACGCCACTTTCACCTGAGCAAAAAAAAATAAATTACTAAATCGCTTGAATGGCAAATTTCAACGGCAAAATACAACGTATTCAGTGTATATATCAGCTATGATCATAGTAAATGCAACACGAGTAAATTCTTCGACGGCAAATTCAGTGCAGTTAATTCATTGTCGAGTGTATTCATTGCCTGGAAAATGCATTGCTTAAAGCATTCACAGAGAGCAACCAAATCATTATTCATGTTTATTGAAACTCGCAATGAATTGACCAAACAATGAATATACTGCGGTGACCTTAGTGGCTTTCTACCGGTTACGTGGATCCATGGTAGAAGTGTTAAGGTGAAGAGCTCAGCTTGCGGCCTCAAGGTCTCACATTCGTTGCCTTAGTAGGGTAGAAAGACTTTTATCTTCGGGACTGCAGCATCAATGTTTCCGCTATTTAGATTCCACTGAGAGGGCTAAACTAAAAATGAGAGCGATCGGGGGTTCGCCGGTGCCATAAATGAGTCTTCCGTCATTGACGCAATAGTTCAGCCATTGAGTTGGTGATTAACTGTGTTGAAGTAAAATGAGGAGGAGCTGCCGTTGCTATGGGATAAATGTATGTTGGTTGCATGGTAAAAATATTAGGAGGCAGAGAGGCTTGGCTCAAATTTCGAAGATATCCTACAGTAATAAGCTTCAGTAATCTCGCCCTAAGCAAAATTGTTTGGACCTGTATTGCTTTCCCATCTACGGTACTTGACGTTTTTATCTCTCTTTCTTTGTTACATTCCCTCATTTTGGCCAATGTTATTTACATTATACACTAGCTTCATTAGCGAACTAAGGGACTAGATCTATGAAATTTGACTTTGTAACTTTAGATCTAGATCAACATTTCATTACGAAGCCATTCATACTCCTGTCTAGCAAATGTGCAGTAGTTTTCAAAATGGGAGAGCGCTATTTGCTCGTTTTTGTTTGCAATAAAATCAGTTTTGACGGAATGATACTTTTTGAAACTCTGACCAAATGGTACCAGCGGGGCCAAATACTTAGTTCCTTGTTCACACTAGAGGTTGCTACAGTCACTGCTAGGCAGTCTTCATTTTTATTCTTGTGCGACAGGCCTACACTCTCCCTTTCATAAGGTAGCGTCCTTACAAGGGCCGCAGGAAATGCCACCTCGTTCAGTGTGCCATATTCTCTACCAATAGTGCCTCTGCGTGTCAGAGGTACTAAACAGTTCACTGCCCAGTTAAGTCCAAGTTAACATTTCGCCCTGGATGCGTTCATGCTACGAAATGAAAAACACTTCAGGGCAGATGCAGAGTCTGCTTCCCCGTAAATCAATCAATATCTCTCGTAGTCAGAGCTATATACTGTACTTCAATATGCTATAGTAATCGTTGGGCTTTCAAGAAACAAATGGACCGTATTCGATAGACACGATTGCTGGTAACGTGAAGTACAGCAAAAGAATAGGGCATGTCCTTGCAATTCCACCGCTGAAAGCGCACATGAAACCTGAACTCAACATACATGTTTAGGATACAGACATAAACACAATACTGCTAGCATTTAACTATGAAACAGTTTATGCCAAAGTAAAATATCGAAATCTAAACATAAGATAGGGAGATATCGCTATGTACACTTACACCGTTACACTTCCATCCTACATGTATCCCCCATTTGTAGGGTACGAGACACACTGCTAACAATGTATCTTTCAATCGGAGACAGAGGCTAAAAATTTCACTTTTTAGCAGCAAATGGAGAGACAGATCCTGGAGGATATGGCACAGGTCGAGTTAAGGGAAATACGCAGGGCAGATCCGCTACGGATCTGGAGTAAAAGAAAAAAAAGTGGCAAGACATCGACCTTGTCAGGGCCACCACCTGCAGCCGCCCATGCAGGCATCGAACTTTCTAGCGGATCTGCGCCACTCTGACCTGCAGACCTCCAGTAGATGCGGGCACAGGGAAGACCAAAGAGCGAAAGTCTTCTGCGCGATTAGGCGGAGATGCTACAGAGGCGGAAATGTAGAACAAAAAATAGATATGAATAAAGTAGGAGAATCCCTGGCCCCAGTGGAAAAGGAAGGAACATGTATAAAAACTAATTTACGGAAATTACTTTCTGGGGTCTAAAGTAGTGGTACTCTGATAAGTCAACTGAGATCTAACACTGCGGCACTAGTAACATCAGCACAGCGGTTCGAGCCCCTAACTGGTTCAAAGAACCATCAGGTAAAGTTAGTAAAGTTAACGCATATACACAATACGATACACACACACGTCGAGGATATGATGTAATGCAAGAGGGATCCTTACAATGTAGCTGTTCTCGCGTCACATAGGCATAATAAATAACAAAAGCCTCTCCAACAACAACAAATGGAACAATTCAATAAAGCGGTGATCTGACCTACATAGGCTGCGAAGCTCGTCATCATCTAAAGGGTAATCACAGATCTGTCAAAATTCAAAGGAACAAATGAACATTCAATAAGGCTTCTGAAAAATCTCCTAAACTGACGCTGTCAGTTCTTTGAGTGATCCACGTTGTTCGAGTGACATATCTCTGCTTCCGTGCTCATGGACAATAAAGAAGTTGAGAACGATCTTTTTCTCACGGTAATTTCCCGCAACCTAGCGAGGCAGATGACACACTGAAACCGTAGCAGCGTCTTATTGTTGGCAGGTGGCCAAAAAGTTATTTATACTTCAGCTGATACAAGGCAGCAGGTAATGTTGCATTATCTACATCATACACTGAATCTGCAGAAAAACAAAAAAAAAAAATTCCCATACAGTAGCAGCCATAATGTAAAGAAGGGAAACAGCGGCGACAAAAATCAGTTTATTACTTAGAAGGCATCAATGAATCGTAATGAAATTTTTACCAAATAAACAGCAGGCCATAATGCATAAAGTAACTACAAGTTACAGGAATTTACATAATCGTTTTCCTAAAAACTTGAAGATGAAAGCATTCAAATCTTGCCAAAAGTAAAGGAACATGGCTGGAAGTAAGCCCTTGTGTACAAAATAGCAGCAAAATCTAATGTTTCGTAACAATCCCTTTATTTTGAATGACTTGCCTGCATCATAGAAATCATGACCTAAATAATATCCAGTAAAAAAAATAACAATCCTCCCCTCCACTTCTTGTTTTAGTAAATCCTGTAAATGATTTGGGCTTTGTGGGTTTCATTTCCGAGCCCTCTCTCAGATAATCTCTTATACAACGTACATTTTCTACAGGTTTCAAGTCGGGGCTCTGGGCTGGCCAATTTATCAGGGCAATTCCTTCTTTTCTAAAAAAAAACGCCATAGCCTTCCTAGACTAATGGCACGGCTCATTGTCCAGCATAAAAATGGGGGATTGAATATCCCATACTCGCATCACTATTGTCACAAAAAATAATAATAACTAGAGCATTCTCAGAGCGCATACCTCCGCCAAGGAAGGCAACTTACGCGAAAATTTCAAATTGGTCCTGAAAGGATGATTTATTCTTTATCAGCCGACGATTATGCCGACGATTCAACTTTGATAGCTGTTATACCTACTCCTCGCCTGCGTGATGCTGTCGCTCAGTCTCTGAAAAGGGACTTGTCGCGCATTNCTAATGGCACGGCTCATTGTCCAGCATAAAAATGGGGGATTGAATATCCCATACTCGCATCACTATTGTCACAAAAAATAATAATAACTAGAGCATTCTCAGAGCGCATACCTCCGCCAAGGAAGGCAACTTACGCGAAAAATTCAAATTGGTCCTGAAAGGATGATTTATTCTTTATCAGCACCAAAATCTGGTCAATTGCGTCTTTTGACAGCATTAACAGCTTCTGTAATTTTATTGAAGATCCGTCTTTAACTTTCTGACAAAACATTTTAGTAAAACACTCACACGGAGAAACCGATCATCACCAAAATATGGTCATTTGTATCTTTCAACATTTCCGACAAATTATAAGACCAAACGTATAGACAAACAAACAAACTGATGAATAGGTGGTCCCAAAAAATTGTCCTTTTACTTCTTTTAAAACACTTAACAATTCATGGAATAATCCGTCGATACCTTTTTAAGTTGGGGTAGAAAGAAAAAACAGACAAACAAGCGGTTGAAAGGATCTTCACTAAAAGTTAATGGACTGCTCCTCCTAAAATGGCAATAACAGTCTTTGTGAATATCTAACAATTCGCTCATAACGTTTTGAGTGATCTTGGTGACAGACAAAAAGACAGGGAAACATAACCTCTTTGGTGGAGCTTATAGTAATGTGTGTGATGGCAAGTCATCAACTATTATATTTGTTATAAAGAGTTAGACTTCATTAAATTATTGGTTACATAGAAAGTTCAGATAGCTTCACTGAACCAGTCATGCAGTTACTCTCGTTGGTTAGCTGAGCTCATACGGCTCTCCCATCAAACGTTTTCGAGTTTTAATATTGTTGTGTTCTATTTCATAAAGCGGCTCGCCAGAGGATAGCTAATTCAGAGTAAGACTTGGAAATGAAATTATCTGAAGACAGCTACGATACAGTGTGTTACAGCGTCCTCGTCCCTTGCCCATATATAAGTAGAACTAACACTCGCGACTGACGAACGCATAAAGCCTCTTATAATGAGGAAAATTGCTTGACTCAACACTCAAGGCCCTGCTGGCCTTTTCATGAGAAATAACGCCGAAAAATTGAGAGCAGCGCAGTACAACGCAGACCCATTGTGCTATTGACAATGAAGTGTCCGTTATTTTTCGAAAAGCGCTCGAAAACGACCAACTCAAAATTACAAGCCTGTATTAATAACTCTATAATGAAACATATATAGATATTGGCAGAATATACTTTGCGTAAGCTGTGTAATGTGAAATTGTAATTCGGCTGAACCTAAACTGTACAATACAGCATTTTTTATATCAGTTTACTTTGATGACATTTTGATGAATGGACTCATCCACACTCCAGACTGTTGCTAATGTCGCACTTTTTGATGTCATACGATATATATTCGCTCACATGGCATACTTGAACCACGGTTGGCTACTGTCGGCTTTTCAGGCCCTTCTGATTTAACTTCTTTATTGAAAATGGAACAGAGACGCGAGAATCTTCACATGTAACCAAAACAAAGCCATGCGTGACGTCAGAGCCTGTTAGAACCAATCACGCTTCAGGAGGTTGCCACTCACGACCAAGTTGACTCCACTGCTTGGCGAGTACATCATCTCTCTCAGTTTACCAAGACTGTATTTTCCCATTCACCTAAGAGATTTTACCTCCTGAATTGTCTTCCACCAATGGTCGTACCCATCGCTTGGCGCAACATCATAGCCTGAATGCGTAGATTGTTTGCTTAGCCGAAAAGTGAATTTGGAACTCTGCCTCTGCTAAAGATCCTTCGCCGTACTGTGAGACAGTATGAGATTCTATGTAGTTAAGAATGCAAAATACGACTAACTGGACTCCAGCGGGGTTTAAGGGAGACTCAAGTCAAAACCGTCAGAAAATGGGATTTTTTTTCCATATTTTCATTCTAAAACCCTTTAAAAAGCACGAGAAAGTAAACACAAAATTATGTTGATTGAAATCTCCTTTATGGGAGCTTTGAACGAGGGCGGGGCATCATAAACGGAACAATTTTTCATATTATAGCGCGACATTTTTGCTCATATTGAATCGGATATATGGACGGTTTTTGTTCACTCTTTTCTTAGCTATAAGGACTGTTTTCCTTTGCTCTTTCCCCCAGATTGAATAATATCGTACATCTAGCAAGTTTATATGGAATGAATGTCTTCAACCGTTGATTGAAATCAGTGCTGTGCTCGTCACTACGGAGAAAGATTGACTGCGCGTATCTCAAAACCAGTTTTTTTCTATTTAAACGCACTGTAGAGAACTCATTTTTTACCCAATCCATTGCAAATTTTGTATGGACACTATTATAAGTTATTATTATTATTAATAAATTACACCAGACTGGCGACGTAGGAACGGAGAAACTCCATGAGGTTAACAAACCCCCACGCAACCAGCCCAGCGGGTGGAGAAAACAATAGAATGAAAAGAGAAGATCCGAGATCACAGAATAGCTCTGTGTACAGATCGTTTAAAGCTGCCAATACCAGCACCAGCAAAGACAGAGCCATCAAGACCTTTCCAAACATCCACACACGATAGAAAAACGAACGGGAATACTGACCCGTACGGCATCGTAACGGTTCCAAGGCAAACTCATGAAGAGCACCAGTCCTCCGAGTATACCTCACCCGAACAAATGGATCCGGAAGAAACTCAGACAGTGGATGACCGGGGCAGTTATAGATTTTATACAAAAAAACAGACCCCACCAACTCTGCGACAATGCGCCGGATCACAGGGCACAACACCACCCAGCATGAACGCACATCGACGAACCACTTTGTTGAGCAAACACAGATGACAATCGGCAGTAGAACCCTAGACTACGGGACAGTATTCCAGAAGAGGGAGGGCATAGCAATTAAAGCAGCGACGTGTCAATTCAACCGAGCCAAATACCCTCCAAGCACGCCTCATAAGACCAATTTTCTGCGATGCACGTGAGGCAACCGAACGAATGTGGGGCTCAAACGTCAACATTGGATCAAAATTTACACCCAATATTACCAAGTCATCAACCACAGAAAGTGATACACCATCCAGCATGAGTGCAGGAAAAGGAGGTCCCACTGTACGCGACCTGGACACGGGCACGGTCTTAGTCTTGCCCGCATTTAGCCTCATCCCCCACCTAGAACACCAGGAATCAAGCACTTCCAAATCATGCTGAATAGATTCTGAAACCTCCAATCTAACACTAGGCTTATCGCAAACAGCCAGCAAAGTAACAAAGTAACATCAGCGTAACCAACAAGTAAACTTTTAACAAGATGAAACAGATCCGCCGTATATACAATGAACAACAAAGGCCCCAGAACACTACCCTGTGGGACACCAGAAACCAAATCCAAAAACTCACTCCTTTTCCCATCAACAACTACACATTGACGTCCGTTAGATAAAAATTGACTAATTACCGCTAGAACTGAACCACCAATACCCAATAATCTCAGCTTATGGAGCAGCCCAAGGTGATTCAAGCGATCAAAAGCAGCACTAAAGTCAAGCTGTACCAACCTTGCCTCATGACCCCCATCAAGAGCCAACAGTAACACATGAGAAATGTGAAGCAGAGCATCACAGGTTCCCAAGCCCTTACGAAAACCATACTGTGT
>LQNS02276867.1:7136918-7147455 GCA_001587735.2 Parhyale hawaiensis
TTTGCTAGATTTCCTTTAGCAGCGTTTTGGGCTTCCCGGTGTTGCAAATGCTTCATTTGGGTTGTATTACCTGTCCGTGGGAGCCCAAGCGTGAAGTTTTAATAATAATAATAATAAAATCTGGTCAATTGCGTCTTTTGACAGCATTAACAGCTTCTGTAATGTTATTGAAGATCCGTCTTTAACTTTCTGACAAAACATTTTAGTAAAACACTCACACGGAGAAACCGATCATCACCAAAATTTGGTCATTTGTATCTTTCAACATATCCGACAAATTATAAGACCAAACGTATAGACAAACAAACAAACTGATGAATAGGTCGTCCCAAAAATTTCTCCTTTTACTTCTTTTAAAATACTTAACAATTCATGGAATAATAAGTCGATACCTTTTTAAGTTGGGGTAGAAAGAAAAAACAGACAAACAAGCGGTTGAAAGGATCTTCACTAAAAGTTAATGAACTGCTCCTCCTAAAATGCCAATAACAATCCTTGTGAATATCTAACAATTCGCTCATAACGTTTTGAGTGATCTTGGTGACAGACAAAAAGACAGGCAAACTCGACAGAAACATAAACTTTTTGGTGGAGGTAATAGTAATGTGTGTGATGGCAAGTCATCAACTAATATATTTGTTATAAAAGGTTAGACTTCATTAGACTATTGGTTACATACAAAGTTCAGATAGCCTCGCAGAACCAGTCATTCAGTTACTCTCGTTGGTCATACGGCTCATACGGCTCTCCAATCAAACGTTTTCGAGTTATAATATTGTTGTAGTCTATTTCATAAAATGGCTCGCCAGAGGATAGCTAATTCAGAGTAAGACGATATACTGTCGTATACTAAGTAGTTAATGTAGTTAAGAATGCAAGATGCGACTATTAGGACTCCAGCGGAGTTTCAGGGGAGACTCAAATCAAAACCGTCAGAAAATGGATTTTTTTTTCCACATTTTCACTCTAAAACCCTTTAAAAAGCACGAGAAAGTAAAAAAAAAATATGTTGATGGGAGCTTTGAACGAGGGCGGGGCATCAAAAACGGAATAACTTTTCACATTATCGCGCGACATTTTTGCTCGTATTGTTTCGGATATATGGACGGCTTTTGTTCACTCTTTTCTTAGCTATAAGGACTGTTTTCCTTTGCTCTTTCCCCCAGAGTGAATGATATCGTACATTTAGCAAGCTTACATGGAATGAATATCTTCAACCGTTGGTTGAAATCAGTGCTGTGCTCCTCACTAAGAAGAAAAATTGACTGAGCGTATCTCAAAAACATTTTTTTATATTTAAACGGATTGTAGAGAACTAATTTTTTACCCAATCCATTTCAAATTTTGCATGGATACTACTATAAGTTGTAGCTATAAAAGTATGATTCGTTTTTTTTGAAAAATTATACGAGTTCTAGATATATATATATATATATATATATTAATATATACACACGTGTAAGCTATGTAAACGCCGGATAAAGATCAATATTTCATACTAAGCATGAAGATTAAAAACATAAGCGAATTATACGTTTGTTTGTAATAGGTTCGAGTACAACAACACCAAATTTCGTGTCTGTATCACAAATATTGACGTCATGGTGACGTTATAATGATGACAGTAATAACATTATTATTATTTTATATATATGTATATCAAAATTTGATGGATCATTGTTTTATTCATGCACAATCATATTAGGAATATAATGACCATTTCAACTCAGAAGCACGAATATTGAATTTTTTATTCGTTTTTTTAGGTTTTGACTTGAGTTTCCCCTTAAAGATGGCGCGAGCTCAGGATTCTGGTATTACTGAGCAGAAACTGTGCTCTCTCGATGGTTTCGAGCATCTGTTTCAAAAGAAACGGAACATGGCGTCATGATGTATGGTCCTGGCAACGTCAAGTTTGATCAGAAGCAACGTTCACTCACTGTGGATGCACCCTTCCCAACTTACTCTATGCAGTCTATATACACTTGCTCCAAATAGTCGCTGGTTTCAAATCTTGGTTGACGTGTTAGAAAACACCTCACGGAACAAGCCCACTCAAAAATAGGCGAATTTGGTCCCATTTTATAGTACAGTTTTGATTAAAACCAATGATAATGTCTGTATTCGCTAGAATACAGTAGATAGAGCACTCGTGCGATACAAAGACAGGCAACGCGTCCGTTGTATCTGAAAGCTGGCTCTGTGTCCAGTTCGACATCGAATGAGTCAGCTGCATCCTTGTCGGGTCAAACGATCATAAAACTCTTAAGAAGAGCTGAAATAAGGCTTGTCAAGAATTCCCAGCACCAAAGAAGAGCTCCAGCATGTTGAGCCGAAGCTGCTCAGCAACTCCCCGAGGCAGGATGAGTAATGTTGGTTGAGGCAGTGACGCAGCGCAGCGCGCGCTCTGTGTGAACCCCACGGGGCAGCTGGGCGACGACGCGCAGTACCGGAGTACCCACACAACAGCGGCATTTGGATGAGGTCACGGCTTTTTGTGTTGCATTGGTGCGTAGCTGGCCGGGAATTGGAGGACAGTATCTTGTGAGCGTGTCTGGCTCATGCTTGAGTAACAAAGTCTAGAGCCTGTAGACTACACACAGTAGTCAAAAAATTAGTTTCCTAGGCTAATCCATCTTACATTCAACAACCCCAACAAAATCCAAGGCCGCCGCAGAAAATTAAACCTTACTTCAGCTTCTGAGCGCGTCATGATGGCCTTAAATTTTGTTAATATCTGAGTTTACCACATCAGGTGTAAAAAAGTTAACCGCTATTTCAGTTTGGTCAGCAAGTGCCATTGGCTAAGTTTCGGACATCTCTGCAAGCTTGTAGGGAATTATAACTCAAAATTCTTTGCAAGTGTACGCTGCATAAATGGACACGCAGCAGCTCCTGCGGGCGCTGAGATGACGAAACTCGTTCAATTGACTAGCGTGTGCACAGGCTCTTGAAGCGCCAAAATTTTTTTGTAAAGAACGTCAGTACAAAGTAGTAGAAATGGCGTCAGTTACTTGTGTACTAATACAGCGGTTAGTAGGAATATGTTCACCTGTGTAAGTACGCGGCAGCAAGTAATGCTAATGCAGACGGTCCAGTGTGTGCGCAGTGCATACAGCGGAAAGTCTTGGAAATGATGAAAGGGTATAACGAGTGTCAGTTAGGCCATTGCGAAAAAAGACGACCAAAATGTCTATTATATAATAAAGAGATGGAAATGCTTTTTGCACTCAAGACTATATAACCTTGTCTTGCCCGCCACTACGATAGAAACTTCTGAACGGTATCTTTCATTTCCTTGCACGTGGTCTTCTAGTCGAATTTTTGAGCTTTATATTAGCAAAGGGTCTCAGCCTGACTGTGGGCGAGTATATTTTGTGTGTCTCTTAAAAGCTCCGTAACCAGAAAAACCTCAATTCGACCAAATATCAATTTATGCGCTGGTAGAAAGCACAAATGAACGAACAGAAAAAGAACACGCGTCAATTTAACTTGAGGTCTGTACCCAGCTCCCGTACCACAGGTAGGGAACCGCTGCCTGAGGTTAGCAGAAAGAAATCGTGGAAATTGATGGAGTTAACAAAGGCTCCTTGGCTGATACATATAAAAGTAAGAGACAGGTTTTCTTGGATATCACTGTCGGGATCTCTTCAATAGGCAATTGGACACAGTTCGGAGCATTTGCCTACAGGTGAGAATTAATGGAATTTAATTTAATTTACAACACTTTAAAGTTCTGTTTTTGACCAACTAGATCTTCAGTACCCCTTTAATTAATCCATCAGCTGCAGCTTAAGAATTGCCATAGTTTTAAGCGTGCTTTATATTCCTCAGCAACAGTACTCGGTACATGTATATTTGGATTTTTTTAATAATAATTAAATTTTCGTTGCAAGGCTGACGTCAAAGTCAGGCGTGCAAAGGCCAAACTATGCTTCATACCAAGTATGATCTATTTCTAATTATAGGCAGTTCCATGAGTATTCTAGCGAGCTTTACATTGTTGTGACCATAATACTCGATCTTGTATTTATTTATTGGTGTGCAGTATTGATGTCAAATGCACTTTCTTCAGCAATACCTGCTGACAAACAGGTCATGAATTGTGTTCCTGGCATGGAGGTCCATATCTACTGTATACCATTCTTTTAGAAACCTTCGTCCCACTAGCACTCAAATCTTTTTGATTTTTTTTTGTCACAAAAGGATTACTTTTCAATGCTCGTAACAAGCCACGGCCCTTTCCTTCCGACCTATTGCGTTCGAAATGCACAACATTTTGAAACATCTTCTGTGGTCTGAAACTTCTCATATTTCTTTGCTATGACACCTACTGTGCTGAATATTGCGACTAGGCTCCCAAACACCCTGATTGCCCTTACCTGCGGTGTATGAGTAGCAATGACACGATCTCTAAAGTTATTTGCCATCTTTTCTGATCAGGCATTTCTCAGTATATTTCTTAGAGGCGTCTAAATTGTGTCTAATGTACAAATTAATAAATGACTTGACTTCATCCATAAGTTTCTAGGATATAGTTGATTCAAAAGTTACAGCATTCAAAAATAAATAGAATAAAACCAAATATTTATAAAGTGGTCATGTACATTCTCACGACTAATTATTATGATAATATACATCTAATCTGCGTGCTGGAGAAATGTCCTATTTTTCTTGCTCGGTAATATTTAGAGACACAATTAATGTTCTATATTTAAAAACATATATAACATAAAACACAAGTTTTAAAATATCTAAATACTCGTTTCACTTCACAGCAACTGTTAAATTACCTGTTCATATACGGAGCTCAGCGTTGAAGTTGATGAATCGATGACTCCAGTGCGGCATATCAAACTATAACGCCACAGCCGCCCGCACCGTCGGAGTATCACCGGGCACTCGGCTGATGTCTTGCGCCACTTTACATACGCTCCAGCGGCACTATTGATATACACCAACGCGTTGGAAAAGAAAAGTTATTAATGATTTCTCACAATCACTACACGGTAGAAACGTTCTCTATCAGTCGTGAAATGCAAAAGATAAGAACTCGAAGGAGACAACCGCGGTGATGTCATGCGTGCTATGCTTTCAGTGACTTCCAGACCCAATGAAGCGGCGCAGACCGTCCCACACACACGACACGATGGCTACCAACCCACTGGCTAGGACACTTCCAGACTCCAGCCGACACTACCTGCCTGTTACGTCAGGTAAACACAGGCACTTGTGAGCGTGCCTCTTCCGCGCTGTGTTTTATGAGCCGACGCTGAGCAGGGCAAACCCTTGGTTGGATCAGGTCTCTTGCTGAGCATCTATGAATGACTCAGTTGACTATGAAAGCTATGAATGAGGAATTAAAACCGCGCGTTCCGAATGGCAACAATGCATATTGTCACAGCCTTTGTTGTTACATATGTTCTCAGTGAATGATTTTGAAGGGGCGAGATATGGAAGGCACCTGAGGTATTTTTTGCAGAGTGAAGTCTCATTTTTTTAACCTGCCTGCGACCCAAACACGGCACTCTCGTGTGTAAGTCTTATTCCTTTTGTCACTCCTTTGCATGGCATACCTCTCCAGTCGCAAAAGAGCGAATTCGCATATAACGAGAACCAGGTGTACTCTAGCGTCTAGCTTATACTGCATATCATGCATGGATCATGTGCTCCCATAAAACCGTGTTTATAATACAGCAGTTTCAGGATCATGTACCCAGCAAGCATAGTATGAAATCCTGTGCTGCGAAATCTGTTAGTCACAGTTTCGTACATATGCTGGGACCACTCTACGTCCATCTCCGAGACAGACGCTAAGTTCGATATAAATAGCTCTACATTGGATATGCAGATTATAAAATTATCATCTTTAGCTCTGATCTCTTTCTACGGTATTCTCATCATTTTCCCTCCAGCTATTTCCTATATACGCAGTAAGCGGCGCTGTATCTATAAGAGGCTTTGTATAACTATTGTAACTTGCTTAATTATATCGACGATGAAGTTTTATCTAAATTGTCCAGTGCCACCTTTAAATTTCGTTACGTATAACCGAGAGCCGCTATTTCCATCGCGTTATCTGTATTCTTCAATTATAATATGTGTTGTTGATGATACATTACCAACCGAGTAGCTCTGTTACACTCTATATACATTAGCAGTCGAGTAGCTCTGTTACACTCTATATACAGTAGCAGTCGAGTAGCTCTGTTACACTCTATATACAGTAGCAACCGAGTAGCTAGCCAGGTAGTTGCGACTGTTGTTACTGTATATAGAGGGTAAACTCTATATACAGTAACAACAGTCGCAACTACGTGGCTCAGAAAATGAACACAAGTTGATAAATAACAATAGAGTTTACAATAGCATAATTTGTTATGTTTAACAGTTATTTGCTCCATTGGTAATTACTGGAGTAACAATAAAGCACTGCGTACACACCAGAATTGCCTTGTCTTCCTTGATGGCTAAAGTAGTTTAATTTGCTAAGTAAAGTCTGTGAAACTATTGGCTGCATGAAAATAAAGACAATTGAATGTGTTACGGTCAAATGAAGCGAGAAGTAATCGCCGCGATCAGACTCCCGGCACCTCGCACCTATATACTCGACCGTATGTTAACAATATTTGTTGCAAAGGGTCACCCAAAAATTCTGATATTTAGAAAGAACACAATGGCCATAATAAGTACAATTTTTCAATTTTCTTTTATCGTAGTGAAAAACTTCTTTTTAGATACAGATACATATTTTCATGGATGAAATTAACATCGGGCGTGAACCTTCAACAATAATTTACCTACAGAACACTGGCAACACTGTTTTAAAGCTTTTAAACCTTGTCAGGTGGCTGAAAAATATACGAATGTGTTTCAATCGAACCATCAGTTTATTCAGGAATATTGAACGACTTCAAGAGTCGTGCAAGAACAGGCCAATGAGTAATTCCATGCTCAAGAAAGTTGTCTGGCCCAGAATTTCAAGAAATTCACTTATATTCATAAGAAAAATGGCTGCCGAGCTGAATGTTTCGAAAGAGTCATTAGTGCGACTTGTGAAACACGATTAGGGAAGTGCGTCTCTGAAACGCAACTAGTTCAGAGCCTGTAAATTGCGTCAAGAAAAGAACAACAAATAAGAAGTCTGGTACTGCTTAGAAATTACAATCCTATCAACGAAGAGCTTTTCACTGTGGAGCATGAACACACCACTCAAAACGTAAGGGATATTAAATAATTGTCAGTCCTGTAAAATAAATGCGAAAAATATCTGCCGAAGGCAAAAAATAAAACCTTGTTGGCGATGGTCTGCTGGCGTCCTCTTGTTTTTGTTTCAGAAAAACAGAAAATTGAGGCAGCGAGCTGTTATGAATGTAACCTTGATCCTGTGGTAAAGCACTCGGGTCCTGATTTGTTTAACGATGGACAGTTTCGCTGGCAGCAAGATAGAACGCGTAAGCACACTGTCATTTCATAGTTGGCTTGACGGGATTAACCCAAGTTTTTGTTCAAATGACAAGTGAACTTCAGCCCAGGTGCTCATGTGGTGACTGTAAGTAAACTATTTACTTGAAAAATACTGCAAAGTAATCTCGAATGGAGCGTAGATGACTGAAAATAAATAGCGAATTGAGACACGTATATTCCTTTGATGAGCAGTGTAACTAAATTAAAGACAAATTATTCACACCGGCGGGCAAAAGTTTCTCCTGGTCGGAAATCCCTTTTTATGCAAAAATAATGTTCAATTTCGAACTATATTTTTTATTTTAAAAGTGGAAAAGCTTATATTTATTATGAAATTTAAGGCATGTTCGATTGGGCATTAAAAATAAGCATTCATTGCTTGACTTGTTCGAAATTTTACGTTGAATTGAGTTGCAGGTGTTGGCCCTTAAAAGGCTACTGTAGAGATGTATGTATGGTTCAGAAGGCTAAGTGTAATTGCGCTGAACCTATTACATACAACACGATTCAAAGCGACAAAGCCAAAGCTTCTGCCTGAAGTTTCTTACAGGTCAAGCCTTGAAGGCTGAATTTTGGTGCCCAATCAAACATGCACATAATCCTCTGCAGCGCCGCCATTATTTTCCAGAACATCCATGACCACTGCGAGCGCAGAGTCTCTGGAGGAGCGGCAGTGTAAAAACTTTTGAAACAAAAGAGTGTAAAGGGACATTTCTGAAGTAATTTTTATAATCTAGGCTCTAATTATACGCATCAGCTTTTGGCCAATATTATTTTCTACACTGCCACTCTCAATTTTTTCCTTCACTCCAAGAAGGGATGGGCGGCTGCCTCCCTGCCCCCTGAAGCCAACGGTGCTGACATCAATGGAATTATCAACGAGCCTGCAAATGTCAAGCCTGCAATATTTAGTGGATTTTGCAACAAAATATAAATAACACTAATTTTCAATCAGTTTCCTCGATGTTCAGCCTAAGAAATCCAAATGGTGCTGTAGTCCCCAAAATAAATGAAAATAGGAAAAAAGCAAAAATTAGTATCGCGGACGAAGGAATACTTCCAAATAATACTCACAAAAAATTTTAGTCACAAAAAGCAACACGCTGGTGGAGATTCTTTGGAAACAACCTGAGAAGTCTGGGCCCATTTTCCAGCCACTGAAATTCGGATCCTTCTCAGGTGGTTTCTATACGGGCAGTGTGGCTATATCACACGGGTCTGCAAGTTTCATAAAGGAATTGGTGAAAACCGTTTCCAACTCTGCTGAATATTGATTTTTTAACCGACCCATTTTTGACTCCTCTTTCAAACTGATATCCCTGCTTAATAAACAGGTAAATCACCTCCTGTAACTTCTTCCATCGAACTACATCATCTCCATAGGGGCATGAAGAGACTTTGCTGCAGCGTTTGCACGTAAAATATGTCAAGTGCGACCATTAAATAGTGCGAACATGGTCACAAACATTCCTAAAAATTTACATTTAGTATCTAAAATAAAATTATTTAGTTTACTTGCTCTGACATTCCTATTCTATAACGAGAAGCACAGAACTATTTCCATTTAGTGTTAAATGATATAGAAAAATTTTCGTTTGAAAAGGAGGATCTCATTTCATTCATTTCTGCTCCAGCCTGATACAAACATGTTTCTGGCCCCTAAATATATTAAGCCAATCTAAGGATGCGTTGCGAATGAAACAAACCTGTTCCCTCCGCGCGGCTCGATGGCCCTCTGCTTACGTCACATGACTGAAGGTCACAGAGCACGATGCGAACCTCACAGGAGCTTTGTCGCCGTTCGTTTTTTTTACCCGAATGAGAATGTATCCGATGAAATGCAAATGATGTGCACAGTTAGCTTGCACCTCCGCTGTTTGTGTTTCCCAGTTCTTAATGAGAGCAGGAAAGAAAAGAAGGAAATGTTTTTGTGTATACTTATAGAAGCATTATTTCCCTTTAATAGGTTTAGATGAGCAGTAGAAGGAAATTCTTTTGCTGTGATTGCGAACACTGAAGGCATTACCTCACTGAAGTTCTATTAATTGGAAGCTTGCGTGTGGCCTGCGCGTAATCAGGCCGCCCCCATTGTCCGGCCACCGGACGCCACTATCTTTGTATGAGCCGGCTCTTGGTTTGGGGCTCTGGGTAGCCACTGAGTTGGATGAAATGCACTCTAAAGGCGGATGAGACCTCTTTTGATCCAGCGACATACCTGAGAGGATATGAACAGGCTGGTGCCATAGCTGGGTACTCAGTGTTCCGCGGTTTGCTCCTCTCTCTCTCTCTCTTCCATTAGGTAGTACCACCTGATGCTCTTTTCCTTTCCTCTCTCCTCTTCTTTTTTTCGGCCAAAGCCTGTACTGGTGATGGCAGGGTCTGGGGCGCAAGGATAGCTGGCCGCTTACGTAGCTGTCGTTACTATCGATTTGTTTTTGCCTTATAATGCTTGATATTATCTTTTGTTTATGGGATTCTTTCTTTCTTGTCCTTTGTATATTTCTGTATATATCTGCACATTACTGTATATTTATATATATATATATTTTTTTACTTTGTGACGATGTTGAAAGCAACCCGGGACTGGGTCAGGCTCGGAAGTGCCGTCTCCTCTATTGCAATGTTAGAGGACTGCATGCGAACCTCGCGGAGCTTGACTTTGTGTCCCGTGGTGTGGATGTTTCTTGCTGCTACGAGACATTGGTGGCTGGCAGAAGGCACGACGCTGAGCTTGCTTTGGCGGGTTTTCAGTCCCCTTTTCGCAGGCTGTGGGGATCGGGGCCTGGATTCCGTGGAATCGCCGTCTATGTCCGGAGCGGATTCTGTGCTTACCGGCAGTCATTGCAAGAATGCGCCTGTCGTGAGATCATTGTTGTAAGGGTGTGTGGCTGACTGAATAATTATTATTTATTCTCCTTTTATCTGACCCCGGAACTGATGATGATGATTATTATTATTATTATTATTAAATCACACCAGACTGGCGACGCAGGAACGGAGAAACTCCATGAGGTTAACAAACCCCCACGCAACCAGCCCAGCGGGTGGAAAAAACAAAAGAATAGAAAAA
>LQNS02276867.1:7172059-7189298 GCA_001587735.2 Parhyale hawaiensis
ACTTATCCGAAATTCGGTTAAGTCGACATTTACAAATGTTAAGTCGTACTTTTCTGTTAGTGTACGACTTAACCGGGTTTCCGACTTAAGAGGTGACGACTTAAGCGGGTTCTACTGTACTTGGAACCACCTCCAGGTGATTCAAAGAACACTATAAGTAGCGAGACCACATATTGCACATATCAGCTTGTTTGGCTAATCTAATTAAGCGTTAGCTAAAGCCATGACGTGGCTCTGTGCTGATAGCGCCGACGAAATACACTCGGGTGAACGCAGCTTCACTGCACACATCGAGAAAATATTTATTCACAAGCTAGCCGCAATCTATACGAACTTGCAAAGTTAATCGTCAAGCCCGTGCACAGCTTTCACGCAAGAACAATGAAATTATGACTACCTGCGCAAAGCTTTGACGTTGTTGGTTCCTCTGTGGCAACGGGCCTGTTGGTCGGTCTACAGTAAGTTATCTAATATGTATGATGAAAATACTAATTTTTTACAGTATCATATCGAAGATAATGTACTGGGATGTTGTAGGGTTATTATCCAATTGCCGAACTAACCCTATTTCCGAAGAAATAGCTATTACTTGATAAGTTTAATAGGTATATGACACAAACAAATTAAATAATAGTTCTTTGTTCGGAAATAGGGTTAGTTTGGCAATTGGGTATTACCTTGTGTAATTGAGTAATTTACGATTAGAATTTAAAAAACATATTGATGTCCATTTCTGTTCGAAAATTTATCGGCATTTATCCGTCGTTATAGGATACCTTTCACTATTATCTCGTAGGCAGCAGAAAAATGCCTATACATTTCCTACCTTACCTTTTACACTTTTGATAATTCTTCGGACGAGGTCCAGGTGATGTTATGCACGCCACCTATCTTGTGCAGAGATGATGCTGCAGTCCATAAACAGCGATGTGACTAACAGCGAGTTATCCCCACAGTTCACTAAACCGCTTACAGCAGGTTCATCTGGCACTTTCAGTAAGCATGCGTCCAGTAAGTGTTTAATTTTCGCAGTCTATGTACCGGTGGCATTTCGAATGTAACGAGGCATTTTGTTGAATAATCTCGCCCCTCGGACAACGAAACTTTTAGAATACTTTGTGGCTGTCGCATCACCACCAGTTTTGATCGGAATGCACACCTCACAAGTGCGACCAATATGGTTTGAGTGTCTGGCCTAGATTCGCCCATTGACGTTGACAGCAATTCCTTCTAGAATTTTCCAAACATATATCATCGTAAAGCACTCGAATCTCCTTTGAATTGAGTACATTTGAAGTTTGGCCAGTCTTTCGTGATACATAGTTTAAATCTTTCATGCCTCGGATTTTGGCAGTGAACGATCTCTGGATAGCCTCGAGGCGCTCTAAATCTTTCCGTTTGCTTGGCATCCAAAGAGGTGAACAGTATTCAATCCTTGGCAGTATCAGTTGCTTCCATAAGGTGAGCATTGTGTCTGCCTCTCGCGAAGAGAAAGTTCGAAGCCCCCATCCGCTCCACTGCTTGCCTATGGTAACAGCTCGAGCCACATGATCTTCAAAAGCGGCATTATATTGTATTCTCACCCTAAGATCCCTTAAGATTTGCTTTCTCTCGATTTCGCTCCCATCGCTCGTCGTATAGGACGTAGATTTAGTAAGGGAGAAGTTTTTTTCCGTATCGTAAAAGTTCAAATTTTGATTCGTTGAAGGTCATGTTGTTAACCGATGTCCAATGAATGATGTTCGTTAGGTCTAGTTGCGAACGATGAGGGAACGGCAAACTTGCATTGGTGCCCCAATTGGGTTAATCTAAAGATTTAGTATTGAGGCAGTGGGCCAATTCTCACTGGACCCTGCAGGAACCACAGGTGGTGACGGGACTCTGCCCTAGAGCCTAACATCTTTTCGTCCACAGATATCTCAACTTCAGTACGAAGCTTCAAATCGATCAGGAGCATCTGAAACGCTCATGGACAAGCAGCAGGGATATACGGTGCCTTCTAGTCCCTAAAACCGCCAATCTAGCTATGAACTCGGCCGGTTTTTGCAAACTCACCCGAGGATTTCAATGGATCTGCGCTGAATTGTAGTGTCAGCCCTACCGAAAACCCTAAAATCCTAGAGGAATGCTTATATGTACTGTAATAACACCCTGGCCTGTGAGGTCGTCGCTGGACCTCCCCTGTGTCTCTTAAGTTAGCTGAGTATGACACCCTCTAGTGATCTCACAGAAACTGTATGCACGCAAGTTAAATCACTTATCACATCCCTCGTCTGATATTCAATTCTTTTTAAATTTCGATGATAATTTTTTTGTTAAATCCGTTGCAAATTATTACATTTTACAAAATTTCAGCACTTAAATTGAACTCTTATGTTGCGCTATAGTCATCTTATATAAGTCCTAGCTTATCAGTTAGAGCTTGTACGGTAAATACACATTTGAAATTAGTCTTAGTTAGCTGTTCGAATCTTTACAATACTTACAAACTTGACATTAATCTAAGGTGTCTGTTTGAGCCAGTACAATTATCTCAAACAAACAAATAAACAAACATTTCTTTAATGCTCTACCTGCTGGAAAAGATGCTGTTAGGACTGGTAAAACGATACCTCGGTAACTAAGGGCGTGTTCGATGGGGCAGAAAAATTAAGCAGTAAGGACAAACTCCTATGAGTCTTCCCACAGGTACCCTCGCTTTGACTCGCTGCTTCAAGTTTCATGTATTAACTCTTAATTATTTACCTGCGAGACTTTCATGTACTTAATATAGTTTTCAGTGGCCGTGTTACGCTGGTTTTCGCTAAAAGTTCGTAAACGAGTTGTCGGATCACTATGGTATTTCAACACAAAGCCTTTTACAACCCTACCTAATTTATGGCCCACATAGCATATTGCTATATGCGTTTACAGAGGAGTTTACTCTTGTATATTAGGCCTATATTAGGGTGCAGCCCGGAAGTCGCGTCTACCCGTTCGAACGACGACCCAGTGATGCCAGGTTGTCGCGGCGTAAAATCTGTAGACCGGAGCCGAAATATCTGTATTTAACCCGAAAGATCTGTAGATCTAAATACTTTCACTACCGTGTCTTGTGTGTCATTTGTCTATAAATTATATTACAGACCGTTTTGAACTATGTGAGTGATACGGTCTATGACAAACTATACCCATCGATCGATTATAGCTTGTAAAAAATATCAATCTACGGTAGCCGCATCCGATAAACACTGAGAACAGTGGCGTAACTCTGCATATAAGGCTATAAAGGAAGCTATCCCATTTAAAAAATAGCTCATTTGTCGATATTTCTTTCAAAATATGTTGCTGGACAGGTTGGCGCATAACCTTTCTTTATATGCAGGTTTATGGGGTGCAATTGCCCCAGATCCACTGGCGTGATAGCACCAAAACTGCTAAAAATAGGCAAGGAGCGACCAGCGTTGTTCAAACTGGGGGTACGCAGCATAGTTCGTGAGGGTACGTGAACAAGCAAGGAACGCCCATACACAACCGAAACTAAGTAATTTTCAAGCATTGTTATTAAATCATCATTTTTATTTGTGTAAGAAATTCAAATTTAATGACTAACATTCCTTTGATGCAGTCTTTTTATAATTAATATACTATTTTCAAGTGTATTTGCAGGATTATCCTCTATAAAACTGAGTTGAGTCAGCCATGGTGAGAGCAGGGAGAAGGTAGTAAGAGGTACAATAGGCGAAAATGTTAGGAGCTATCGGCTAGGAAGGGATACAAGCGGCTAAATTGGCAACGCTGGAACTCATGGTAATTTGTTAGTAAGTTGCCTACCAGGAATTTTCGGAGAGAAATAAATGAACGGACTTCACAAAGAAGAATAGGCATATTGACAAACGTTCACATATCGCATTTATTTAATAATAAACAAATGCTGAATCCACGAGAAAATGTTTATACGAAAATTTTAAAATTTCATGCTTTTAGAACAAATCACTCCAAATATCTGTAGATCTTAGCCATTTTTGGAAAAATTTGAATATCAGTAGATCAGCATTAAAATCTGTCTATCTACTAATTTCAATGAAAAAAAATAAAAAACGATAAATGTACTTTTTTTTTACATGGGAGGGCTTCCTAAATACACTATTATATGCACAGTTACGCCACTGTTCTGAGAGTTTATCGGATGTGGCGACCGTAGATTGGTATTTTTACAAGCTATGATCGATCGATGGGTATAGTTTGTCATAGGCTGTGTCACTCTGAGTTCGAAATGGTCTGTAAAGTAATTTATCAACAAATGACAGATAAGTGAAAATATTTAGATCTACAGATGTTTCTGGCAAAATACAGATAATACGCCCCACAACCTGGCAACACTGGGTCGTCGTTCGAACGTGTAGACGCAACTTTCGGACTTCAGCTTAATATAAGCCTAGTATACAGGCCTAAACTCCTCTGTAAACATATATATATTAATATGCTATGTGGTCTTTACATTAGGTAGGGGTGTAAAAGGCTTTGTGTTGAAATACCATAGTGATCCGACAGTTCATTGAAATATTATTAGCGAACAACAGGATAACACGGCCGCTAAGATATAGTGTCTATATCATAGAATGGAAATTTCGCTCAGCTCAAGATGGCGGGGCTGCTTCTATAGCACATGCAACGCCATTCAAAGTGGTGAAGCTTAAGTTCTGTCTGCATTTACGGACAAGTCAAGTTATGTGGGATTGGCTTAGACTGACTTATATGACCCACTCGAATGCTCCCTACGTATTACTCCGCCTGGACGTCCCAACTTACGGGGACTTCACACGTGACATTTATATGAGTTGGCTCCTCTACATGTATATGGTCGGACGTCAAACCGTGTGATTTTTCGCCCATGCTCTTGTATTGATTTTTACCTTTCACGCTATACATATTCGTGGATTTTATTTTGTAAAGTAGGCATTTTATATATACACATAAGTTTGGGTTGTGGAGTATCATCTGATGATTTCTTTTAGGAGTTAGATACGATCTATGCTTACCGCCTTGCGTTATATTTCCCTTGAAGCAAACTTCTATTGCATCTTACTTTGTTGTACCACCGTGACCAGGAAGTTAGGAGTGTAACGGCAGGACTCGGTGAGACGAAAATGAAATTTAGCCTTGACCACATGTCGCTGAATAGCGTCACTCCGACGAGTCGAAGTATTTGACGTCAATGATGACGTCACTTTTCGATGCTAGTTTCTCGTGAGTCCTCCCGTTACGCTCTCTGCTTCCTGGCCTCGACTGTGTCAGCTTCTACAGCAGTCTTCAAGCGGAAATTCACGTATTATGAACATCTTATGACGAACCATTTTTTTAAACTTTTGATTAGCTTCATGAGCAGAAGCGTTAAGGAAATCCGTAAACTACCTCCCGATATTTATCCCCCTTGTGATACCTTTTATATGATTCTAAAGATCAATAATGAACAGCTACAATTGAGACAGTTTTAAGAAAAGTCAACTGTACGTGTTTTACTTTTACCTTTACCTCATGGCTGCAGGTAAATGGAAGAGAAATCAAGCCAGCTACACTGCAATGTCAGGTTTTAGTAGCCTGGGCCTCTAAAAAGAGAACTTTTTTCTACGAATTACATGCCGCAGTCTTTCCTCTGTGCCACGTGAACTCATCAGTTATTGTTCGACCTTATCCTGGACTATCAGTCGATGCAACCACAGGCGCGAAGAGCTTCATTAAGTTCCATACGGTCTGCGCCACACCAGACTTTCATGTATTGAGGAGTAATGGTAAGCTGAAAGTGAAACTTGTGCTTGAGAGAGGGAAAAGTTTCAGGTAGCCTGCACTTGAGATCAAATAAATTATCAACTGGAGAATATGAACGATGCATATAATAAATCACTGCACTGCCTTGTCAACAGGTATATTACTTGAATCTTCGGACGAGCTTCAGGTGGTGTTATGCACGCTACCCATCTTGCGCAGAGGTGATGCTGCAGTCCGTGACCAGCGGGGTGGCTAACAGCGAGTAATCCCCACAGTTCACTTAGCCGCTTACAGCAGCTTCATCTGGCACTTTCAGAAGTATTCGTCCAGTAGGTTTATAAATTTCACAGTCACTGTACCGGTGACATTTCGAATGTGACGAGGCATTTTGTTGAATAACCTCTCCCCTCGGACGGCTAAACTTTTCGAAAACTTCGTGGCTATCGCATCACCAGTTTTGATCGGAATTCGCACTTCACAAGTGCGGTCAATACGGTCCGAGTCTGACCCGGATCCGCCCATTGACGTTGACAGTAATTCCATCTAGAATTTTCCAAACATATATGATCCTAAAGCGCTCGAATCTCCTTTGAATTAATTAGATTTGAAATTGTGTAAGTATTTCGTAATAGTTTAATTCTTGCATGACCCGGATTTTAGCTGTGAGCAATCTCTGGATGGCCTCGAGGCGCTCCAGGTCTTTCCGTCTGGTCGGCATCCAAAGAGGTGAACAGTATTCTTTCCTCGGCTGTATCAGTTGTTTCCATAAGGTGAGCATTGTGTCTGCTTCTCGTGAAGAGAAAGTTCGAAGCCCTCATCCGCTCCCCTTCTTGCCTACGGTAAGAACTCGGGTCACGTGATCTTTAAAATTGGCATTATCCTGTATTCTCACGCTAAGGTCCCTTAAATATGGCTTTTTCCCGTTCTGTTCCCATCTCTCGCAGTGCAGGATTTTCAGGATTTTGATTCAGTAAGGGAATAGTTTTTCCGTATCGTAACAGTTCAAATTTTATTTGAGTAGGGAGTCAGGTGAGTAGACTTAGATGTGAACAATGCCTAAAAAACTGGAATTAGCTGGCCATAGAAAATGACGGCATTGAATTTGTCGCTGATGGTCCCTGATGATGGTCTTACGCCACCAGGCCTTCTAGTTTCACTTAAATTACGAATTAGGAATACTGATAATCACATTAACGGAGATGGAAAAGGGATAAAAGGTTACGTTAGGTTAGTTTAAGTTCGCTTAGGGTGAGTTGCAACGAACAAATCCTTTCACTAGTTTCGCAAATAAATCTTCAGGATTGGCAATAAAGTTTTCGATCACACGATGGAAAAATGAGTTTGTTACAAGAAGCCCCGGAATATAATTTTTCTCCTACAATGTGGCTTCTACTGATAAGGTTTATTCAAGCAAGGACTGGTTCTGTTAATATTCTACTAGAAATACAGAAAAAAAAACAGTGTAGCCTAAGCGCGCTTCGTTGTTGGTAAACACAGCTGCCGATAGATGGCGCCTCATAACGGAAATGATTTTTAGCATATCTACATACTAATATCAGTCAATTCACGGTCAGAAATTTTAGAATTGAATCACCCCACCGCAATTATTATTATTATTACCATTAGCATTCTTAAATATGTACTAATTTCAGTGAAAAAAATTCTGGGAAATGTCGAAAATCAAGGAGGGTTAGTTTTCCAGACTGACCTAAGTTTGAGCTAGTAGAATACGTCGAAGTCAGTAATATATGTAATCAACCCTATCATACATTTTCTTTCTACAAGCTTGAAAGAAAACTCGAGTATTGGATATGCAGAGGAGATATCCTTTTCTAATAAAATATGCACTGCAAAAGGTATACATTTTCCTAAAACTGGGTAATACAGCATAATACCAAAAAAATTCAGTAAAATGATGATTCCACATCTGATGTTTAAAAAAAAAAAAATCAAGATGTGAGTGTAGTTGATAGCTTAGGGCTCACTCCAGAATAAATTAACAGGTGGCTATTTCGTAACGAGCTCGCTGAATGGCTAAACTTAAAATCGGGAGTATTTTGTGCATGGCAGGAAGTGAGACCTACCTTGACTAATAAAACTATGCAGTTTTAACATTCACCTCATGGCAAAGGTAGAGTCAACTATCTCATATACCATGTAGGATACCCACTCGCACCTATCCATCTGCCCAAATACTTTTATGCTTAAATTTCATTGTAAGTACTTAGATGACGCCTTTATTTCGTTTAACAACGAACATTAAGTGCAAGCTTTTGGCGGATATTTCAACGGCAGACATGAACAATTAAAAGTTACAATCGACACAGAACGAGACCATAGTCTCTCGCATGGTTGAATAACGTAACGTAGTTCAGCCATGGCTTTTCGTATTTGGAAGTGCAAGTTACTCGTACTGAACATAAAATTTTAACATATATCGTAAGCCAACGTTCTCAGAGCTAGGTACAAACATTTTTTTAGCAATATTTTGTTAAAGTACAAAATCACAATCACATCTACTTTCCTGAACAGAGCATTCCGTGTTTCATGTTCGTTTTACTCTTTGCACCAGGAAACAGAAGTTTTACAGAAATATTTTACTGATGATTCGACATTAGTTAAAACCAAAGTTAGAAAATTCCCTAATAGAAAATGTGTAGTTGCAATGCCAATAGCTACAGATGACAGGAAAGTTCCATTAGCAATTGCCATGTATAGGATCTCAACGTCGAAACCTGGAAAGTGATGTACCGGTAATCATATTTTTGAATAAATTTTATCTATAGACCTTTCTCAAATATTACTCTATACTTTTACCTTTATTGTTCTCACATTTAAAAGTACAAGTACATACAGTCAAAATAAAACTAGAATTCAGTAATCATTGAGAAATTGTTCACTGAAAGTGAGTACACTTATGGGACATCAAGCACAAAATCATAAATGTTGTCATTTACCTAAAACAGAAATCGATAGTTCCCACTAAAATACAGGTTACTTTCACACATATTTTAACTACATATCTTCAGGTCAACGTATATCTCAACGCAATAAAATATCCATGTATAGCTATATGATATTAGTGAAATTCGTGTTATACCAATATTCAAGAGGTGCATCCTTTGGTATTCTTAAGAATTGATCGGCATTCAATTACAGCTCTGAGATCAAAGCTATTAAAGACCCCTTACCCATTTACTACTGCGTGTGGGTAGGTCAATAACACAGAATTTAATCATTGTACTGCTGTAAGCAAATGCTTTTAAATTTGTTTTTGAAGGTTCCGTGCTGCATTGGTTGTGCTGGCTCATCCGGTAACTGATTATAAGCTTTAACTGATTGAAATACAGTGCAGCGCTTTTCGATCTCGAGTCGAACAGAGGGTAGATTTAAACGAACATTTCTTATATTATAGTGATCCGTCGGAGGTAGATGGCTAAAATGAGATTCAAAATAGGGAGTCTCTCCTGACATAGCTCTTCGCATAAACTTCAGATAAAATAACGAAAAACATCTCTAAGCTTTAACAGGTTTAGTCGGCAATACATTTCATTAGTAGACATCCGTGGTATATTGTTATGGTCCCGCTTGACATTTAGTATTACTCTAAGTGTGTTATTCATTATTGTACTAATTCGCCTCACCATGTTATCAGTTGCCCCACCCTAGAAAATGATACGATAGGTTAATTGAGAATACAGTAGTGCATAATACAACAATACCATTGCTTCTCTCGTTATGTACCTAGAAACAGCGTAGATTGCACCTTTAGCATTGCTCAGTTTATCACAAAGTCCAGATATATGCGCAGAAAATGTAAGATTGTTCTCTATAATCACTCCAAGGTTTTTAAAGCTTTGAACCCATTCTAACTTGACCCCGTTAAAATGTAAATCAGGTGCAGCAGGTGCTTTTATTGCACTGAACAGCATGAGCTCCGTTTTGTTTACGTTAGGAGTTAGCCTATTGAGCGTTAGCCAAGAACTTAAATTGTCGATTAACTGTTGTATTTTTTCTAGTGCACGTTGTAAATCATGGTCATTGACATAAAAAACTGCATCATCTGCAAACAACTGCGCAGTAGCCCCTTCAAATAGCATATCATTGATGTATATATTGAAAAGTAGTGGTCTCGGGAACACCGAGAGTGATACAACGTGTGCTTGACTCTGAATCACCTACCATAACAAATTGCTTATGATTGGTGAATTACCTATCATGTAAAGAGTTAGAGGAGCCTCGTATGCCATTGTGTGCAAATCCTTCATTAAAATATCTTTATTTACAGTGTCAAACGCTTTTTTAAGATCTAAAAACAAACTATTGGTGAAAGATTTGCAATGAAAAGCTGGTAAAACATCCGATATAAAATTAAAAATGGCATCGTTCGTGTTTTTTTCTTCCCTAAATCCGCACTGACTGCCACTCAAAATTTCATGTGCAGTAATAAACTGAGATAAGCGTGAATGAATCAACGTTTCGAATACTTTGCTAAAAACGGTCAAAAGTGAAATCGGTTTAAAAGTTGACACTGAATTGATACTGCCTGATTTATGTATTGGAATAATTTTCGCTACTTTCAGTACATCCGTACAGATACCAATATTGATACACCCATTGAAATAGCACAGAGATACGTAACAACGTAAGGTAAAATAAAAAATACAGTGTAGATGCCTTGGTTGTATTTCATTTTGGCGGTACCGTTTGTCTTTCATATTCGTTGCAACAGTGATAATTTCCTCATTAGAAATTGGAATGAAACTACATTCAGTTTGTACTCTTGGTTGTGTGATGTTTCCAGGAAAATATTGCCCAAGCTCGCTGGCTACTGTAGAAAAGTATACATTAAAAAGGTCAGCTAGCTCCGCTTCACGAACCACTTTATCATTTACTCATAATTTCAATGACTGGTTTTCGGGTTCTCCGCTGGAGTAGATCGTTCACCATCCTCCATGTTTTCGTTAGATTATTGGACACTTTCCGCATTTCAGCGAAAAAGAAAATTTTTTCGTTGCTCTTATAACCGAGTTCAAAATATTACGGAATGTGGTATAAGACTTTTTATAGATAACATTACAACAATACAATTGGAAAAGTTTATGCAACCTCAATATGGCAGCAATCAGTGCTTTCTTCACACGTTGCAACCCAGGGGATGCTCTTATTCGCTCTGGTGTTGTCTAAAAGTATGTGTTAGGTTAGTGCAAAAGTAATGTCAGATTAAAATTTATAAGACAAAAAATCGTTTTAATTGGCGTACAACGGTAGAATGGGCTACAGTTGGGTATTCTGTAAGTTCCTTAGTGGTAATTGTAGGGTTCTCTAAAACAAAAGCTTTCAAGAATGCGGACTAAAGTTTTTTTAATTTTTACTTTTCTTTCAACGTTAAATCACTCAACTCTTGGGAAGCGAGAAAACCATCTCCTATATACGTATTCCATTCACCACATCAACTTCATAAGTGTTCTGAACAGATCTTGCTGCCGCACCTGCATCAACACTTTCATGAAATTTTTTAGTAACTTTTCTATTACGTAACCGTTAGGTGCGACAAATATTGGGGTAAATTTTTTCAAAATTATGGGCTAACGTTAGCTAATCTTAAAGAAAATGATAAAAATTCTTGGGAATTTTTCATACTGTCAGAAAAATGAATACGCTTAGTCTTTCCGTTAAAGATTCATTTTTCATGTTTAACAATAGAGTGTATAAGCAAATAGGAATTTCTATGGGATCCCCGCTCGGTCTGTCGTTAACAAATATTTTCCTATGCCATCATGAAACTCTGTGGCTCAACGATTGCCCCAATGACTTCAAACCAATCCACTACAATCGTTATTCAGATGATATCTTCCTCTTATGGAACAATCAAACTTATTCTGACAAATTTCTGCAATATTTGAACAGTAGGTAAACATGAAATATCAATTTAACTGCCAAAAACCAAGCAAATAATTTTTTAACTTTTATAGATGTTTTAATAACTAATGAAGACTTAACACTGACCACTGGAGTTTACAGAAAACCTGCATTCTCAGGGCACGGGGCAAGTTTTTTTCAGTCATTGCTACGATTAATTTAAGATTAATGTAATAAAAACTCCTATTTCGGGCATAACACTCGTCTTCCTTCTACGTTATATTTTCAAATGAAGTTGACATTATCCGAACATTTTTCAAAATAACGGTTATCCGCACCATTTTGTTGACCACTTCTAAATTGTTCCTAGACAAACTGTTTTTTCCGATCCCGGCATTAGCAAACCTTTCGTCCGTAAATTAGAAGTTTTTCACCAGCTTTCATACTACTACAAAGCCTCTGTTAGTTTGGTAAACACTTAGAGAGCATTCTTCTCTGAAGCTTACCCACATATAAACTTCAAATTTTTATACAAAAACACATTTACCATAGCCATAGGGTCCAACTTTAAAGTTAAAGACACACATTCCACACCACTTTTGTCAAGGGTTATTCACTGTTTCAAAGCAGAAGTTGCAATGCCTCGTATATTGATCGCACTGGACAACATTTCAAAGCCACTATTGACCAATATTTAGGTGTATATAGTCAAAAAATCTTACCAGTCGCAAAACCTTCACAATCAGTTCCCCGTCTGCACGCTGGGCAAAAGAACCATCCCTTCAGTAAGAAAACCTTCTCCATCATAAACTTTTCTAACCCAATCAAGCTCACAACATTAGAGTTCCTCTACATCCATAGTACGAGACCCAGCCTTAAAATTATAACCTCGGCAGTACCGCTTCACACAGTCTACAATTAGTTCCACATACGCTGTCTGTACACTGTGCAAGCCTCGACATCCGGCACCTCCAAGTAGCTTTCTACATTAGAGTTTTAGACTTCTCCTCATAGCATCTATGCTGTCCTCTATAATCGAAACAAAGGAAAATTTTTATCCATAGCTAATAGGTTTCCACTTAATTTTCTGATGACGGTAAATTCTATTCATGATGATTAGTTGAAGTTATATTTATTATTTGAAATGTGTCTGAGTTTAATATTTTTCTTTTTTATTTCCTTTTTGTACTCCTGAGGAGCATACTTCCAAGCATTAGCCGGCATTGCTCCGTAAAAACTTGTAATTCCATTGATTGATACAATTGTGAGACTTACTCCCGTGTAGCTACTGTCTGTGAGTAGCTGGTGCTTAATGAACCTTGACTTTTTTTCGACAGATTAATGCCATGCGAAAGAAACTCTGGCATCTTCTCATGTTGACAACTGTAGGGTCAGTCTGGCTTCTCAGGAAATTGTACAGAAGGGAGGACGTTGAACTACAGGAGGAAATAATCTCCACTGCATACCGCACAGGCATTGGTAAATATCTGTTTAGTGGAAGGTTGACGGACATGGAAGGAACTGAAAGATAGTGCTAACTGTTCAAGAGAGATGGCACTGCCATGATTATTCTTAGAGTATTAACATTTCCCACACACTTCCCGTAATTCTTGCAAAACACGCAAGTCTCTTCTCATCACTCATCCATTCAAAAACACCAATTAGTATCTTCCTATGTATGTATTTTTTCATGATTGGTCAAATATCTTGCCGCCTCAAGATCAATATTATTGTGATGCCGCTGGAGATTTCCCTTGAATTTCCAGTTCATTAACTGCATGTCTGGATAACCTCTATCATTTTTAACATAAACCGTAAAGATTTATCTTTTGCTGCAGCTCATACAGTCCCTAAATTTAATTTTCAGAGTGTCCTTCTTAGTACAAACTAATTGTTTGTGTCTTTCAGTATCTTACCACGGTTGCAACATTACATGAAAGAAACTGACCACAGTGCACTCATGTTTCACCCATTGAGCGTGTCAGTGCAAGTGCAACAATCTACAGCCCGTAAGAAACACGTCTCTAACGAGCTAAAAATTGGGTAACCCTGATTGAACTAACTTTTTGTGAGCATGTGATTACTTTTACTGTTTAATTTACATGGTCTTGTTTTTATATTAAAAGTATCACGTTGCTTTGTTTGTTAAAACTTAGTTGCATCGCCTGCCTTATGCCTCTTCCATTCATTTTCAATTTATTCTTTAATGTACAAATTAGGGTTATAAATTTTTAAACTTTTTTCTGAAATTAAAGTCCTGCGTCATGACTGGATGAACTTTTTGGCATAATTGAAGAAACCGAACTATATTATCAACACTCTTTTAAAAATGTTCTCAAGGACGAAAAAAGTTTTAAATACACAATACAGACAATGATATGAAATGCGAAACCGTGCTATGTTGTCAAACATTGAGTACAGTGTGTGTTTTTCTGTANCCATTATCAACACTCTTTTAAAAATGTTCTCAAGGACGAAAAAAGTTTTAAATACACAATACAGACAATGATATGAAATGCGAAACCGTGCTATGTTGTCAAACATTGAGTACAGTGCGTGTTTTTCTGTACGCAATCTGACTAACAAATACGAAACACTGAAATCCAAATTTGTAAATGGAACTGATGAGATCGCTGATCGGTCAGTGGGGAGGGACACTGCTTTTACTTCCTGCCATTGATGAAAACCATTTTGCCAATTCTTCAGCGGGAGGTTAAATGCATTAAGTCGAAGTATGCTGTGATATGTTAAAAAAATATTACATGAATAATGGTATCCATTGATTTGAAGAAGTGCAAATCGGGCTTTATTAAAAAAAGTGGTTAAGTCAGAGCGGCATGACAGCCTACAATTTGCTCTGATGCTCTGAAATAGCCCACCAGGACGCAGAGAGTTGTATTCCTGAAACGCTATAGCTTCCATGAATTGTAATAGATATTTATTATCTCAAACTCGAAGTCCGACAATTTCTCAAGAATATTCAAGGTATCAGAAAGGCATTTGGCTTATTAGTTTGATATAGCAATGTCCTAGATCTGCCTGAGGCTGTTCGAGCTTTTAGATCTTCCATAGGCCCCAGCGGAGTGGACTAAAATCACAGGAAAACATCGTAAAGTGCTCTGAAACTACAAAAAAAAAACAGAAATGAAGTAGCAAAACACCAAGAAAAGAAAGTTTTGCGTTATGCACGATGTTCAAAAGTGGACTCAGAGTAAAGATATTAACAGTTAGAATTTTCTTTGTGCTAGATTATAGCCGTCTACCTAAAGTATGGAGATACGGCATACCTTTGACTTTACTCAACGAAGAAAAGTTACATTTTACATCATTGCGTCATCTGGCTTGCTGAGTCCAAGACCATTGATGACCACATCAATCAATATGTAAATCATATGATTCTCCTGTAATTTTTCTGCCTAAAATTATGTTTGTTGTTTAATTAGTATCTGTTCTTTTCCTTTATTCGTGTATTTACCTGCTTGCAATCTAACATTGACAATTTTTGGGCGATATTATATAAACTACTCATATGTAGATTGTTCAGAGCGTTGGTCGATATGATGTCGTAGTTTTCGCGGACGCCAAGTTGTTAAATCAATTTTTGATATGGGTCTGACGCGTGAGTCCTGTTTGCTTCCTTGCCAAACCATACCATATTTAAACGCCCAACCCAATTCAACCTTATAGAAATTTTAATTTTGTTACACTTTATCGGACTAGATAGACTATTATTTATGATATGGCCATTATCTTGAAAGTAGGGGTAATGATCCAGAGGGCTAATTGACCAAGGGATTCATTGTTTTTATCCACTGGAGTAAGCATCCTGTTACCATATGAAATAATTTTACTCGCCAATTACTTCCGTAGCCTGGCACCATTTGATGAACTTTCCTGCTCCCAACGATATAGTCTGTTTGGAAGTGTGTTGGTCAACTTGTGAAACGCTGATTTATGTAGTGATGTTGCGTCTTCGGGCTTACCTTACCAACCATTAAGCAAAAAGAGGCTCCAGCGCTGTCTAAAGGAAAGAACATTGCACATTCCTACTGGCGTTCCCTACGTGGAGAAGACCGAAAACTGTTCCAAGTTTTGTCTGCCTAGTCTATTCAAGGAAGTTATTATGAGCGCTTCTCGCTAGATTATTAAAACAGTGCAGTACCTTGTTTCAGTAGAAATGAGTTGCTACTTTGTTTCCCTGATAAGAAGAAAAACTTGTGACATATTAGGGCACGTGCAGAGAAACTTGGCAGAACAACGCATCGTTTCTGGGTAAGGTGGACTGCATTTCATGCGAATGCATTATCAACTATCCATGAATTACACTGAAACGATATTTTCTGTCTTTCCTGTTTCAAAATGTAGCTAAATACGATGTATCTAAAGATGCCCTTACTGTATTTCACTACAGCACAATATTTCATAACACGTGTAGTAATCTAGTCTTAAATACACTTTTTCAATGCACAGAAACATTTTCAATGCAGTCAAAAATTTCTATACTGCCCATCGTTCCCTTTGTTAAAGCTGTTGAAAAGTCAAGCACATGTTCTTACTAAAAATAACATTTGAAATTGTCGGAGGCTTGTCGCTAGCTCCACAGTATTGGATTTCACTCTCAAACAAAAATTAAATTTTCAAATTTCTCTGGTGTTACAGGGAACTACAGCATCTTCAACAAGCAACTTGATACAATGAAAATATTCATGATTCTATGTGAAGGTAAGACTACTGTAGCACTGCCTGGCCCAAAGACACTGAAATGGTCAGTAGTTCTATCTACTATAGCAGAAAGAGAAATTTCAGTAACGATGTATTTGAAACATTATATTGCTTCCTATTACTCATACCCTATGTACACCATGCAGCAGAGTCATGACGTCATGATACTGTACAGTGTACATGCCTGAACGTAATATGCTAGTGTCGTTTTGAACGATTCTCGCGGTGTGAAATATGTATCTATAATCTAGTAAACTTTCTGTGTTGTTCATGCAATATTGCTCGCCAGGGTCAAAAGAAATGCCAACAACAAATAGAAGCCGCCAGGCTGAGCAGGCTGTCGTTGCCATCAAGTCCGTGGTGTACCTCTCGCACCACCCAATCAAGTGAGTAACTGAAATTTTCCCGAATATTGTTTATCTTTTTTGTTACCGAAACTCTGCTCTTACGTGAGCGTTTTCGTTTTTCTCTCCTGCTGCTGCTACATTATTATGAATTGAAGTGTCTAGATGCAGAACGTGGTGAATCAAATTTTTAACTTGAGCACACTGAGAGGGCATACCTCCGCCAAGCAAGGCAACTGTAATAAAAAATTCAAAAGGCTCTGAAACCATTATTTTCTTTGTATCAACTGACAAATTTAATCATTTGTGCCTTTTGATAGAACAGTATGTCACCTTTGATGATGCAAATACAATTTATTTACTTCATTTTTCAAGATAAACCTCTAGCTTTGAACTGTCAAAATGAACTAAATATATACCTTGAGAGTCTTCGGAAGAAGTCCAAGTGACGTTGCTCACGTCACCCCACGTGTGTGGAGTCACTCTGCTGGGTGTCTTCTGTGGTGCCGCAGTTTGCAACCAAAGAGAGAGCCAGCAGAGAATTGTCTCCACAGTGCACGTAA
>LQNS02276867.1:7231717-7258094 GCA_001587735.2 Parhyale hawaiensis
TCCATGATTGACACTTTTGCCCCCGACTGTGCTTGCCCGCTTCCCTCCGCTTCCCATGCCATCCGTCACTTATATAGGGACCCCCGTTGCGCGCTGCTGTCATTTGCCTTTGGTTCTCTCCAGGCAAACACTGTCCTTAATCCACACGTAGTAAACTTTCGTTTTAATCATACCTTTACATCCTAGCATTTTATTCGATTTTCTGATGATGAGAATCTGATATTTCCCGAAACGTCAAGATTTTTATCAAATTTGTCGACTATCGTATGTTTGTTTTATAATATTAGCTCTAGTTCAATATTACTTACTACTATCAGGAAGCCCTATACTTTTACTATCTTCTGCAACCTGGCCAAATTTCCGACTGCTTTTTCAAGTGTGGAGGAAAATGGACAGATTAACAAAAAATTACCAAATAAAAATATATAGATAAACAGAAGAATAGACAACGGTCTTCAATATAGTGTAGATGAGCCAGTATTATCTCTGCTTTAGTCGGTTTAGACTTTTATAGTTAATAAGTGGTAAGTCAAGTTACAGGAAGTGCATTGGGCTATACGGTGTACATCACGATACACATCGTGCGTTAGGATTGATGACGTGCAGTAGGTTAGACGAGATGATAAGGGTAAATGGATTGCTTTAGGTTGGCCAGAGTTTGTCAATATTAAGGGACGGTCGCTAGACTAGACTAGGCTGATTAAATAGCTTAGCAGAACCGTTAGGTCAAACTTAAGATAAGTTATATAGTGTAGCTTGAAAAAATTTACTCTTTTAGCATTGATTTCCATGGGGAGTGCTCTATGCTTTTTGCTGATACTGTAAGTGAAACGTTCCTCTTTAGTAATGATAATGCGCGTTGAGATTGATGAAGTTTCATAATAATGTTGGACGCAATGCGTGAAGGTATATGAGGTTTATTTTTTAGTTTAGACGGAGAGCGTCAGGGATGAGTGGCGCGCCTTAGTTTGGACCAGGTGGGTTAGGTCAGAATAGCTGCGGTAGATAAAAAAAAAAAAACTTGAACTATGTTAAAACAGCGCTGCATATATTTACTACATTTGAAGAAAGGTAAAGACACAAATTGACCTTAAAATTCCCAAGGGCTCCGTTAGTACATATATGAGATACACTTTTACCTCTAGTATTGCGTTTGATATTGCAGCACATGGAAATGTATTACCCTGAACAATATCAAGAGCTCATAGAATTCCATCCTTTGTGCTCCACAACACGCCTCTTTGCCCACGTCTTCCTGCCAGACGAAGATGCGGTGATGTACATGGACACTGACGTTGTGTTTCTCCGGTCGCCAAGTGACTTGTGGGAGACTTTCCAAGACTTTGACAGCAAGCAGCTGCTGGCTGCCGTGCCTCTCGCCAAGTCTATGAAAGATCCTTTCACCAAGGTAAGTTTTCAAACAAAAGCAATGCAGGTAGAAAATAGCATTTATTTTCGAAACTGTGGAATACTAACGGCATATTGTTAGAAAAGGAACGAAATTTTCCTGTATTTTGATGTACCGAGCATATCAGTTACGACAACAACCGATTCAGTTATGATAGCGACAGCAACATGCAAGTCTGCTGCGTCGAGAACTTTTCACTGAAACCATATCAATAAGCATGCAGCAACACTATATAAGGTTACAGTAAAAATGCTAAATCTATTATTTAACAAATTCCCTTAGGCAGACGAGGTGCATTTTTTTTTAGATATGATATAGGTTAGACTAGGGAAGGTTAGGATAAGCTAGGAAAAATCGTTTAAATGAATAAAAAAGTGAATATGTAAAAAATTCGTGAAATGCAATTATTACGTACAGCCACCAGCTGGTTGCACAATCTTACACCGCAGCTTCTGACTGGACGGCAAACTGTTTTGTGTTAAACTTCTCATCTTAAAACTCACGAACAAGCTGACATAATGCACATACCTTCGCCTACCGAATGGTGCTCTATTATTTAAAGCCAGTAGAAGGTATTCTAGTCATTATAAATGTAGATAGTTTCCTAATATGCAATAAAGCGGTACATACTTTTCGCTGTACTTCTGTTACTTGCGTGAACCGAACATCAGCTTGATAAAATGTATCGAGAGCCAAATAGTTGCCTGGTTAAGTGAGGATAAGTAATTTTGCATTGTGTCATTATAACAGTTGAGCTAAGCAAGTTAATTTTGACTTGACTAGTCCGCAACTTCATATAGGGGTGTTGGCTTCACCGCCTGGGGAGAGTTGAATTGATTGTCTTTGAGACATTCAAAACCTAAATTCTACATAGTAAGATGACGTTGTCAGATATGGCGAGCGTAATAAAACTGCCAACGCTTGAAACACGATTTAAAGTGGCGATATCAGCATTTCTGCCTGATATTCTAGACGATTTAAGCCCTTTGGGCTCGACTATGCCACCCCTATCGACGGCACCCTCACGCTGTATGCATTGCAGTTCAACTTTGATGAAAACTGGCTTTCTACGTACTTTGGAATCCGAAGTTTATGAGAGATTAGAAGACAAAAAGTTGTATAGCAAGCTAACGCAAATTAAATCTATTGATTTTTGAAAAGATATAAGAAGTCTGAAACCGAACGTCCACACCGTTGCACAGTCAGTAAATAGAGTCACAGAAGAATGTGATATAACGGAATTTTGGAAACCCACTATTTCGGTATTATGCGCGGTTTTGCAGATGATATTCTTAAAGGTTAGGTTCATGCGATCTTTGATAATCTGGCTTCCTTTGATGAAGAGTGCACCGTATCTGAAATCGAGATTTGCCAGATGCTAAAAAGGCTGAAGAATAACAAAGCGTCCGGCGGTGATTATATCCCAGCTAAAGCCTATAAAATAGCCCCCCCCAGGGTAGAAACTTTTCTTGCAATTTTTTCTGACGGTGGGCTTGATCTTGAGTATCCTCTCAGGTGACTTGAAGATTATAGTGTCACCAATTGTGAAAAACAACGAGACCGACGTAATTGACAAGAGCAGTTACACTGAGCTGCGTTTGAGAAAAATTTTAGGAGGTTTAATGTTTCTCTTATTTGCATTTGCATACTGAATGAAGAAATGTAACTCGTTTTATTCAATCAGACTAAATTGCTTTACTATTTTGTCGTTTAAAAAACAAACGCTAACCAAATATCGATATTCCTCTTTATGGTACATAAAAAATGGGAAATGTAGTACCATAGACCACATCATACATTGACTGGACACTGAAATCTAGTCCCTCGCAACTGGGCCTGGAGGCCGATTTACGCAAGTGCTAATAAACTGGGTTCTAATAATCACAGAGACCTCAAACATAGATTAATTTCTTCGTCGTACCATAAGGAATGTGTTGCAGAGCAGGGAATCTAAATGCACAATCATGTATCTTCAGTAGGCGATATAAATCATACCTTCGGACACCGAGAAAGATTAGAAATTCATTATAATTTCTAGGAATATTAAATTTTATAGAAAAAATTGGCTGATAGATACTACACGTAATATACTTTAATATCACATTCAATGGAGTTTTTTCCAAAGACGGATTTGAAGCAATAACCCCAAAATTGATGTATGTAGAGCTTTCAGTAGACCTCATCCCAATTATAGTCGCAACGAAAGTGAGGTTAAAAAAACAGTAATGTGAAAAATTAACTAAAACCACAGTAATACTACTACACCTACCAATCAACTAATAAATACATGTTTAACTATGAGATAAAGATACCAAGATAGCCGGTAAATGATATTAACATACTGCAATTTATGGCTGATGCAACCCTTCATTACTGGACCTATCTAAAGCTGCACATCATGATTGTTAATATATATTATTTCACATAACTGCCTAGGTTATATATCACTGCCTACGTTATATCACTTCATGCTTTCCTGTGTTGCATCACTTTTTGGTTGCCTAAGGTGAAACACATCATGATTGCCGGAGTTAAATCACTTTACAGTGGCCTACATTACATCACTTCAGAGCGGCCAATGATGTATCACTCAAACGCTGTCAAAGCTACATCACTTCACGGTTGCCGTGAAGCTGCATCACTTCACGGCTGTCAATGCTGAATCACTTCACTGCTGTCAGTGTTGAATCGCTTCAATGTTGTTAATACTACATCACTTCATGGCGGCCAGTGCTTCATTACTCAGATCACTTCACGGCCGCCAATGCTATATCATTCCACTGCTGCCAATGCTATATCATTTCACTGCTTCCAGTGCTAGATTACTCCATTGCTTCCAACGAAGGATCACTTCCTGGCGGCCAGTGCTTCATCACTTCCCTGCTGGCAGGGCTCCATCACTTTATGGGTGGTCGCCACGGTAGCAGCATGCTTACGTTCGCCGCTCTAACACCTTGTATCGCTCGCAGGTTCGATACCAACACGCGAACTCTTTGCTGATCTAAGTGGGCTGACTCGGCAGTTGTGTGCATGCACTGTGACGAGGTGGAACTTGCCTTCCTCAGAGATGAGAGGGTGGGGGAGGGTCGCGGGTCATTTTTTTCCGTCAAATTGGCGCCATAGTTTTTGGTGACCCATGGTCGACTGCAACTTAACTTACTCCCTGGGGCTAGTGGGCCTATACCCGCAGCACAAACCAGTGCATTTGGGTTTCCCAGATGAGGGTGTGGTCTAAGTTGACTTTACCTTTACTTTACCTCACCTCTCAGCTCTGCAGCCTGTTCTGATTTTCTCGCTCAGCCCGTATAGCTACCTAAAAAATTTCAATAACCTTTTCATCAGCTGTGTACGTGGCATTTCATTACAAATCGAGCATACCACAAATTTGAAAAGCTACTCTTCTACAAAATGAAACTATTTATTTCACTAACTATAGCGAAATAAGTTTACTGCAAATATCAAAGGATGTCATAAACAGTCGCTCGACTTAATTACACTTCAAGCCTCAATATTTTGTAAATTTGTTGGGAATAGAACTTTTAAAAGTAGGTACAGGTTTGCCAGTCGTTATATAATGTAAAAAAATTAAGTCAAATAGCCAAATAGCCAAAGTATGAAAAAGTAATGAGAGAACATATAAAAAGGCGTCTGCGGTACCGTGCAGTCAGGCCCAATTGCGGGACCGAAATCTGCTTTAGGAGCCAGTGTCCAGTCAATGTATTGTCAGGTCTATGCTAGTACATGTGAATTTTAAGAGGAAAATGTAAGCAGTAAGTGAATTCGCAATGTCGTGGGTAAAAAATGAGGTCCGGTTGTAGAATAAGGCTGAATTAATAACTGCCAAGACCTCAGATGATACTCCGCTTCAGCTTCCGCAATAATAGTAGTACTCTGAAACGGTGAATGTCTACATCAGGCCGCCTATAGCGCACGACAATAAGTAAGAAGACAAATGTTAGGTCTCCACTAAATCCACAAAACAGCGGCCTTAGCAGGCTACTCAAAATACAAACCACAAAGCACAGGGGTCAAACGATGTACCTGTATGTATAAAACTGAAACATAATTTGAACATTGTAGAAATTGCAGACACTTTACCTTGGTGTGGCCCACCGTGTGGGAAGGGGTATCCAATCATAGACTTGCCCTCAAAAGGCTTACCAACGAGACCCAGCTCTGGAGTGGTTAACCCTTTCTGATTGGTTACTTTGCTTTCGGAGAATCCACCTCTTTGAAACAAATCCGTAACGCCCTCATTGTTTTTGTTTTCCCGGGAAAGCTGTTTTGCTCTCGCTCGCATTCTACAGCTGCATGTCAATCAACAGCTGGCTTAACCACATGTATTCAAACACACGCAAGCCATCTATCGAGCGTAATGGCTAAAAATAATATAATACTCCTGGCTCGTTGATGTCTGAACAGTTTCTGAATTTTTTTTTAAGATCCTTTATTAGCTGGTTCAGTTCTGCTGCTAATAAACATTATAACAAACATAAGTCAAACATACATACAAACGAACCAACCGATTTGCACCAAAATTTAGTCCTTTATATCTTTTGACATTACTAACAACTTCTGAAAATTTGATAAAGAACCATTCCAATTTTTTGGGTTATTGCGTAACAAACACTATGACAAACACAACTCAAACATAGAAACGAATCAACAGATCTGCACCAAAATTTAATCATTCATGTCTTTTAATATTACTAACAATTCCTGTAAGTTTCAAAAATATTCATTCAAAACTTTTGGAGTTATTGCGCAAACAAACATAAAATCATACACAAAACAAACATACGAACAAACGAACAGATCATCACAAATATTTGGTTATTTAATGTCTGTGATATACCTAACAACTCATATCAATTTCATAAAAATCCATCCATATCTTTTTGAACTATGGCATTGACACAGATGGGGCAGACCAACAACAAACTGATGGATCTTTACCAAAAGTTAATCATCTGTTCCTCCTAACATACCTAAAAATCCCTGTAAATTTCATCGAAATCTGTCCCTAACTTTTTGAGTCATCTAGGTGACAGACAGAATGACAGACAGACAAATAGGCGGACAAATTCGACGAAAACGTAACCTCCTCGGTGGAGGTAATAAACACACGAAACACACGACTGTGTTTGGAACTTCCTGTAAAATTGGGCCAATTTTTATTTTGAACTGCTCATTGGCCGTTAACTATGAGTAGTAGAAAATACAGTTTGCAATTTAGTTAATCCTTCAACCAATGTGTTGCCATTGATATATTTACCTCCGCCAGGGAGGTTAGGTTTTCGTCGGATTTTTCTGTCTGCCTGTCTGCATAGAAACAAAAAATTCTCTGCTTTCCGACTTTGCACAACATTCAGAACTACCCAAGAAACCATACTACAACGCCTGGTGGCGTAAGTCCAGTATCCGCGGTGGGAACAGACTCAACGTCGTCATTTTTTATTGCCGGCTCATTCTACACCTGACTACAAAAAATTATTATTATGACTCAACTCCTTCTGGTTCTTTTTGAGTGGACAGACAACAAAGTTCATCGATGTCGTTTTTGATGGTGAGCTAATCCTAATATTTTTGCATGATTCACATCTAGGTAAGTCCATTAGCTTCTCTGTAAAAGATAATTATGAACATTGCTCAACTCCTACCACTTTTTGGGTGGACAAGCATACAAATATTTATATATATACTTAAATTTTAACGAAAACATTATCACCTTTGTCACTTCATTCGCGGGTGATAGCTAGTGATACTTTCAAAGCCAACGGATATGACGGCTGACGTTTTATGGAAACTTTTAGTAGGCACACAGTTACTTTACCTGGTCAAAAGAAGTGAACTGAACCCACTGGACAAAATATTTTCGCTTGTATTTGACTTCACAATGATGTTATATTAAACTACAATATTTCGTTACTGCTACGTCATTTACAGTATTTGAAAAAAAGAATTACACTCAAATGAGCATTAGGTCCTCTGGGAAGCAAATAACTACAATGAGCACATGACACATTCTTCGCTTGAACCTTAGCGAAAATAAATATCTCACGAAACCTAATATGTTTTAGTGATATGTGGTTCCTAGCACTCAAGTTGGTAAAATCTTGCGTGCTGTGTAGCGAGTGTTGCTGCTGAGACACACTATACTGAGCCGTTGCAGAGGCGCCAGAACCTTTACTTAACATTCAGATATAGTTAGGCAGTGCAGTTTCTAGCATACACATTACATAAAGGTTTGCAACACAGGACGTTAATTATTAGCCCCATGTTTGAGAGTGATTCTTCACTGCAAGATATCGGTCAATTGTTACTGTAATAGCTTCGATTTCACAGTCGATTTATTCTAGACTCCGATTCTGTTGTGATAGGCCGCATTGCAAGCCAGCAATTGATAGCATTTGTTAGTAATTACTTTATATCATTTTACGTTAAAATGCTGAAAGAAGAATGAATGCAGCGTTTAATTCACCCACAACCGTATGTTTCTGCAGTGAAATCATACAGTGGCTCTAGAGTTTTGTCGAAATAGTATATTATACACAGTCTGTGAGTTAAATTTTAACACAATGCACCAGTTAATGAAGCTTTAGATTTTTCATGCGCATCCTTTTACATTTTGCAATGGCATGAAAATACCATCCTATGAATTTACGAAGGATACTAGTCAAGATACAAGTTTAATATAATGTAGTATTTAGCAATGAAACTACAAAAGACTGGGTCGTCAAAGCTTGACGTAAATTATTTGCAATGGTAGCTATTCCGTGTTCATGCTCCTGGATATGCTGATACAATAACTAGAATAACTGTACTGTCAAAACTGACATCGAGAAATTTGTAACGACATTGCTACGTAACTATAATATGCTTATGAAAGATACGTTTCGAAGACTGAGTCAGATTATTAAAAGACATGAGTGCTCAGTGCTTCTATTCGACTGAGAAGCCTATTAATTCCTTCCGTTCAGTGACATGAGAAAAAAGTTATTTGCAAACGCTTATGTCGAGCAACGCTGAATCGAAAATTCAATCGCGCATCCTCGAATACGCAAAAATACAACTTCAGAAGATCGAAATGGTTGGACAAAAGTGATAAGCTATTCCATCCATCAAATGAGAAAGTAATTTGAAAAATTTTTATCCATATTTAGCGCGTTTTTTGTACTCAAAGATCCAGTGCCCTCCTCCTGCTTCGCTTTGAGAAAAGTGAAACACAGAATTTACGAGTGTAAGAAATCCTGTAGATACTATTTACGTTATTTGGACTTTGGCGTTGGAAGATAAAGAACTGAAATCAGTTTGAATAATACGCATGATTCACTATTTCGGCGAACTGATGCTGCCTTTGCTATATATTTCACCTAATGCCTTCCGTCCGACCGAAATACAAATCCCAAACTACGGAACTTGGCTTTTTTCCCCGCCTTTTGTTAGTGAAATGACAACATATTACAAAATTAGATGAATAATCAGGTGAATATACTTACCAAAAGACGGGTGCATTTCATCCATCTTTTTCCAACCCAAAAAAGGCTCACTTCCTGCCAGTAGGGTGCGTGTAAAAACTTATCTCTTCACTGATGGGTACCTTTTCGAACTATGAGCAGCTTAAGTGTACTGAATGTCAAATCCTGCTGGCGTCAGAGAGCTTTTCAACTTCTATGTTATTTTTGGTATGTGTTTATATATACTTTTCACATATATACTTTTCACAGTTTCTGCTAAGAGAATCTCAATGATGAGTTCTAGAGTTGATTAGCATTTCATTATTACCTCCGCCTAGGACATAATATTTTCGTCGGGTTTGTCTGTCTGTCTCTTTATCTGTTATTCTGTCTGTCACTGGGATAACTCAAAAAGCTATGGACGTATTTTGATGAAATTTACAGTACAGAGATTGTTAGGTATGTCAGGAGTAACTTCTGGTGACGATCCGTATATCCTTTTGTTTGTTTGTCTCATTTTTCTTAATGCCATAGCTCAAAAAGTTATGGGTGGATTTTTATGAAGTTTACATGAGTTGTTAGGTATATCACAAATAACCAAATTTTGTGATCATCTAATTTTTTCATTCGTTAGTTTCACTGTCTTTAATTTGTTGTATATTAGCACAATAGCTCAAAAATTATAAATGGATCTTTACGAAATATACAGGAGTTGTTAGTAATGTTAAAAGACACTAATGATTAAATTTTAGTGATGCTAGGGTGGTCCGTTTGTGAGTTTAAATAATGTTTGTCAGAATGTAGTTAGCAGCATAAGTAAAAAAGTTATCGACGGATCTTCAAAAAAGTTACTGAAGCTGTTAACACTGTTGAAGGACACAAATGATAAGATTTTGGTGTTGAAACAAAGAAAATCATGGTCTCAGAACCAGTTTGAATTTTTGTAACCGTTGCCTTGCTTGGCGGAGGTATGCGCTCTTAGAGTGTTCTAGTTTCAAATGGATTTCTATTACCCGTCCTTTGAACTCATGGCGTCGAGTTTACATAATAATATGCTCTGATGTGTGTTTGCTTATAACTGTTTCGTCGTGGCTAGTGAGACTTGGACCCTAGCACTTAGTGAGCGAGCAGCCTAGGCATTTTTTTTCACTCTCACTATAAGTCGTGTTTCATCACCATCTTGGACTATTCCAAACTTCTTCGTTTCACGTTTGCTCAACTTTTTTCGACCATCGAAGTAAGAGACTTGTGGTTGTGTCTGATACATTGAGCAGAGACACATGTGTCGCAAGTTGTGCTTCAATTCAGGCCTTATGCTCTTCAACCTCACCAGAATAAGACGATTCGCAGGCGGTTGGGGGAAGACTCTGCATGCTTTGGCCACCCACTCTCGCTACCAAAGCTATTTTCCGAGCCAGAATGTGACGGCTGACGATGTACAGGTGCTGGCGGAGTATCTCAAAAATGATCAAGTTCTCGTGAACAAGTTTTTTAAAAAAGTAAGCATTTATAACCAGTTGGCCTGGATATGGGGACTTGTATTTTCGTCTCTCGTTTTTTCAATGAGTTGCAAATTTACAGGAAACACACTGAAAAGCTAAGAAAACAGTGCATGAAAAGTTTCACGTTTGTTAGCTGTTTTGTAATATTTTGTTTTGGCTGTTGGGTATATATATGGACTAAGATGGAGGGCATAGGCAATGTCGCCAATGTGTTTGTTGTCCGTCGGAGTCGGATGCCTCGCTGATATCTGCGATGAGAAGTAGCGCTGCGCTACGAGTGTGGCTTATCTGACTTTGCAAGCTCCATAGTAGCGGGTTTTGAATGGCTGTATGGACTCTAATTAGAGTTAAGACATAAAGGATAGTCTTAAGTTAAAGTTTTGAGTTAATACCCGTTAATTACCATCTAACTGTAAATCAGTAGGTACTTTTGAAAGGAAGGGTATATTTGAGAGCAAGATAATCTGTCTTTATTTAGTTCCACACGTCCGTACTCTAACTTATAAGATTAATCTATGGCGCCTACGAGTGCTGCCCAATAAGTTCTGTGTATCGGCCTGTAAATTATTTCACTAAAACTCGAGAATCACCAAATGTTCTCGATAACTGTTTCATTATTGAGACGTTTGTCTCACCGTCGATGCCATCATGTCCAATAGACGTCGCTACGGTGGAGCGACTAGCCTTGTAGATCTACTCGACTTATTATCGGTCGTGAATCACCGTCATGTCCTCGACATTTTGATCCTAGGAAGAATTAAAAGTCGCAGAGACTGTGATCTGGTGAATACGGCGGGTAAGGCAACAACCTCCAGTTCCTGGGCTCGATCGCCTCCAACACTTCATGTTTGTCATGCGGTTAAACGTTGTCCTGCAACAGGACAGCTCCAATGCTGTGCAGGTCCGGGCTCTTCTCTCGAACAGCAAATACAAGCATTGTACAGTTGCAGCATCAATTACTGAAGGATCTCCACCGGTGACTGCAACAGCACCAAATAGAACTTGATCATGAGTCGTTGTTCACGTTTAGAGATGCTCTGTTTCGCGGCGCTGTATGCATTCGTATAGGAAATAGATGTCTGGTAGGCCCAGAAGACTGCTCGGCTAAAAACAATCAATTATTGTCAGAGTTATTACGACCATGACGGAAGGTTTGGAGGACTTCCGACCATCCCCTGATGTGCTTGAGGACATTGCACTCCCAAAGGAGCGTAAATACGAGCTACGTTGATACAGAAAGCGGACGATTGGGTCCAACTTCTATCTACTTCAGTCTGAATACTGTTCAGGTATCAGGTTTTGCGGTTCTTCGCCACAATCGGTCGTGGATAGAATAGGCTTTGCACAGCTCACAAATACAGAGAACTTTGCTGGTAACTCTCGTACTATCGGAGAGTTAAGCCAAGTCCGCATGAACTAGGCATGAAAACAAAAATATAGGAACAAAAAGTACACAGGAAGGTCAATTTCGCATCCAGAAGTCCAGGCTGCAGAGAAAACATAACAGATGAATACTTTCCACAAATTCAAACTAAAATTAGAATTCCATTCCAGATGAACAACGTTATTTCATTTATAGCAGCTGATTAGAAGGTAAAAACCTACTTGTTATTACTGAAAAGTAGAGTAGAGCTAATTATTCACTCACGCGAGCTCCCATGGGTGTTGTAGCAACCGACGGAGACATAAGCTTCCTATTACTCGATTCATTAATAGACTTTGCATTGATATTCACTTCACTGCAAATATTTCTTGCTCTGATATTAAATCTTGCTCTGCTGTAGCGTTTGATAGAACAAAAAGAGCAGTAACAACAATAATCTAGATGAAAAAGATGCCAATATATATATATACAAATAGGCAAAGTAGTTGTATTGAAACACTGATAAAATTTACTTCTTGCATTAATTTTGTTAAGAAATCAAGTTAGTTTTTATTTTTATTTATTTGCTACACCCAATAATAAAGCTACCTGCAATTTATAATGCTATTTATACAAATATTCGATACTGTCAGCTGTTTCCTTGAATTTCAAAGTCAGACTTGGAGTGGCTTGGCGAGCGCGTTTGTGTTTGGAACTGAGAGAAAAAAGACGTAATTCGAGTAAAACAGCAATCGTCTGGACGGACCTTTGGACTAGTGGTGACCAGACCATTGTAAGCTATTCATATATTTGCAGAGTAAATAGAAGTAGAATTTTTCAATTCCCGAAGGGCACTGTTTTACTAATTCATTTTTTCCCTTTTTCGTTAAAATAATTTGTACGGCATTTGATAACCTGTTTAGTGTTTATAAAGAACACTTTTCATCATGTGTCACATTTTCCTTGTATGTATTTTCGCTTCTTATTGAAGAGAGGGGACCAAGATTAGATTTCGAAAATTTTATGCAAGAATGAAAATATGAACAGCTTATGTGTGAAGAAAGTATTACAAATATTTGAACAAAAAACAGTTAAGTAAAACCTTAATAAAATTATCATGTAGCTATGTTCATGAACATTTGGATTCCAGCACAAAATAGGCAGTCAAGCGTCTTATGTGTCGATAAGGTCTCGTTTATTCAAGTTTCTTTGCTTGTAAAAGTATCTGACACTCTGAAGCACCTCATCACTCATCGAAACAATCTTGGTGTCGCTATGTTGAAAAACGGAGTAAAAAAATTAAGCTTTTCAATTTACAAAACTAAAAATATGCTGAAAATTTTCAAACTTGTCAATTGATGAAATATAAAATTAATCGCAACAATAACATACATTTTAGTGTATCTAAAATATTGTCTAAAAGGTACATTACAGAAAAAAAACTGAGAGGGGTTATATCCGTTGATTTCTAGAGCCAATTCATGCCACTGTTCCGACATATTAATCTTTTAAACTGGCACTTCATCACCATATGTTGCCTTTCTTGTAGGATGGCGCTATTAACAAACAATACGGTAGATTTGGTGAATTAGTAGTTCAGTACTTAATCTTTCTCGTAGGAATGGCATTAGCAGGTAAATTTCAAGTACGATTGACAATACGATGGAATGGTAATTCATTATTTATTCGAGTATTTCTCGTAGGAATAGCACTGTTTGAAAACTTGCACTGCTACCACACCATGGGCTAAGGGGTATTTTTTTAACTAGACGGTTAATAGCTTAAGACTTTAAAGGGTAAACACGCCTTCGATCGTTTTCCTGGGCTGAATAAAAAAAAATAATGATCAGCAGGTGCAATACTGTTCGTACGACCATCCGTCGTGACTTTTTCAATTGGAAATTCATGTGAGTGTCGCCCTAGTGATTAGTAGCTCCATCTTGACACTAACACAGCGACAGTCCCTCAATGCAGAATTATATATTAAACGTTTCCCTATCGTAGACTAAGATTGTCGTTAATAACAAATAGTTTATGTGACGATCACCTTCTATTGGTTAAGAAACAGCGTTAAGTTTACAGTTCGATTCAAAAGCTTTTTCTGCCTTCCTGAAAATTCTTAGGTTGTTACCTGTCAGTTTATTTAAAACAATTCGGGAATAAAATTTTGTAATGACACTAATCACTGTATTAAAATTGTCGACAACGTTTCTGCATAAAACTCTTGCCCTCTTCAGGTCTAATATAATATCCTTAAACGTAAGAGAAATAGTAAGTCTAAATTTGTCAAAGCACTAATGATTACCTAACTATTTTAATTGCACAACGAAAATACAAAACACGAGAAATTATCACAGTAAAAAATGTAAAAATATCACAGTCAAGATTTTATGTATCACAGTCATATTTTGTACAAAAAGTTCGACAGGTGTCAACGCAGCAACAACAACCTCGCTCTAGCACCACTTGGTTCGAAGTGAGTGTTACCCGCCTGTGCGCCCCTTACATAGGCAGTTCCCTATTGGAAACTTCTAGATCAATATAATTTTAAAATGTTGAAACCTTGATCATACTTTACATTTATAAAAGAATAATTTTGCTTGATGCTCATTGCTTCTGCTATTTGTAGATCAAGGACTTTGTGGTGGCTGAAAATAACTGAGAAACTATTAATTAGGGTATCGGCTAGATGAGCACTCTTGTGATTAGATTAGATTCGATTAGATTAGATACGCGGCAGTAGACGAACAAAGAGGCCCATTCCCAAAGATACACCGAAACTTACGCCCGGCGCTCTATGAGCTAATGTCAAATGTTCGTATGAATATTGGGAATTAATGCTGCTTGAACTGGATCAGTGCTGCTTACACCGCTTCAGAAGGGCATTTGTCATATAACAATGTAGGAGGCATTACAGCATTCCTCTGTGCAACCGAATAATCGAATTGGTATACGACTCTGACCTATGCGCGGTGCGCTTTAACAGGTCTTGTAGAGAAACACGAGCTGAGATTACGTGGTCTGTTATATGCGATTAAATGTACGGAATTACTATTATTAACAGGTTTCACGTGCCGTTTGATGATATCGTTTAGCGTCGTATGGTCGGCAGTGTAGGAAGAAATGTTATCAAATTCTAGGTAAAAGTTAACGGAATTAGCTTCGCTAGTGTTGCTGCTATTATTAGTGAAGTTCTGGTTTAGGCTTTTAAATCGAACTGTAAATTTAACGCGGCTGTACAATTCTTAGTATTTTGCCTAAACAATCAGCTCCTTTCGATATTTGTCAATTTTAGATTCTATGACGTAATAGCCGAGCATGAGTCATCAACTATCAACTTCAAGAAACAACTGTAGGAGAAAGAAATCACGAAGAAAAAAGAGGAAGCTGCAAGGACTCAAAATGAAGCCGGCAAGCTGTTGGTCTTCGTCCTACAATGCACAATTGGACTGCACTTCTACGCCGCCGTTGTATTACTTGCCGCCTTATTAAGCAACATGAAGCGGATATCGTGGCAACGCACCGGAGAAAGCTAAAGACCTTATTCGGCAGCAAGGCATTCCTACCGAAAAAAAAACAGTAAAATTACTAACATTTCCTCTTACGTACTGACTCAAGCGGAAACGTCTCTTCTAAATTGTGGTCTAAATTATGGAGTTCAAAAGAAAAATCCCATAAACCAGGAAATCGCTATGGAAGATCTTTTTTCAGATGTTATATATATAAAAAACAGGCCGTCACCATTCATACAGGTGAGGATTTGAAAATCAAGTTAAAAACTTTCTAATAAAACATTTTCCAGATAATTCAAAGCCGAACCAAAGCCAAGGAGAACGAACTGCCCCACAGTCCCTAGAACAAAACCCTAGTATCGTCATCCAGCGAGCCGAAAAGGGTGGAAGAGTAGTTGTTTTGGATACGCAGAACTACAAAGACCAGCTGAACTCCATAATACAAGACGAATCAAGTTCATTAAGTGCCCGCAAAACCAGTGGGAAAAACCAAGCAGAAAATAAATCAGTTAGATAACTAACTCAAGAATACGGCAAATCATTACCTTATACGAGCCAGTCTATTTTCTTTATTCGTGGTCAGATTGTTTTGGCACTTGCACATCATACGTAAAAATGAATTTTAAGAACATTTTATTCGTGTAAATTTTTCGATTTTCGCAATAGTTTTTAAGTAATGTTGACATTAAACTTTTCTTCATTTCTACCAATCACAAGCCTGCTTGACGCGAGTTACTCTGTCAAACCAATAGGAAACTTGCGTGACGCGTTGGCTGACCATTAAGAGTGACGCGTTGGTGTCGGCCAATAAGAAGCGTGTATAATGTATGGCTGCAACTATTGGGGGATTTATTCCAGTTTTTCGAAATTTCAGATGGTATCAGGGATTTTTAGAACAATTTCGGGAGTTTTTAACCTTCTTATTTGACATTACGCAAATAATTAATAATTATTTACTACCGCGTATATTCCGCATATACTGAGATGAGCAAAAAGTGCTTATTTATAGCGTGAAGCTTCTTTTATATTCTTTTATAAATATTTGGGGAATTATGTCAACTTTTGGAGAAATCTGAACTTCCCTTTTAAGTGATTTTTTTTCCGGTGATCGCTGTAGAGTGCGGACGTATAGCGTATAATTCTTGAGGTGTTTTGTTCTTATTGGTATATTTTGCAGTACAAACATTTTATTTTCGTTACTTATGGTTCGATTGTTATCAAACTCGCACAATAGACGTAAAATTGAATTTGAAGAACATTTTATTCTATTTTTCTCAAATTTCAGTTTCGTTATGTTTGGTTAGTATACGTAAGATTAGGATAGGTTAGCGCAGGGTAGGTTAGGTTAGGCTAAGTTAGGTTATCAAAAACCATTGCAAAAATAAAAATATATGCATGAATACAATGTTGCTAAAATTAAAGTTTACGTATACTGTGCGAGTTTCATAACAATCAGACCATAAATAAAGAAAATAGACTGGCTCGTCTAGAGTAAAGAATTCCCAAGAATACTAATGAAAACCTGTGCAAACGTCTTCAGAGACAAGGAGAGTACAGCAATTGCCACTTATATGGCTTGCCAAAGCTTCATAAGAACGAGGAACAATTTCCTTTGAGACCTATAATAAGCATGTCGGGAACCGTCACACATGATATAGCACAGTACCTGAACATTTTCATCTGACCATATCTAAATGCAAAGTACATTGTGTCCGGAAACGACGAGCTGCTGGTACGCCTACAGCCCATAGTCTTGCAACAGGTCCAGCAATGATTCTCGTTAGACGTAGAATCACTGTTTACAAATGTACAAGTGAATGAAACCATCAACATAATAGTCGTTTCCGTATACCTCCACGAGACTTTACCTCAACCGGACCTGCCTCAAGAAACCCTCCGCCATCTCCTGAGCATCTGCACTACGGAAACTCCATTCGCCTTCAATGAAGAAACCTACCTACAGAAGAACAGGGTCTCCATGGGTACACCCTCGGGCACAATATTCGCGGGCTTTTATAAGTTCTCTCTAGAAACACACTTATTACATACAGAAAAATGGTTGTTTTCCATTAAGCAAAATTAGTTAACTGTAAACTACCTTGTCGTTTGAATTTGCGTCAATGCACTTTGTCGTTTGTGATGAACAACAAATGAACAAGAGCGTTGTGTTGAACAACAGTGTCTTTTACGAATAATTATTATTGCTTTGTCGCAAAAATATTACTACATCGTCAGTGACAAGAAACCAGGTGTTTCAGCGTGAAGCCCAGAATCGACAGTCCAATCCCAGGAAGCAAAGAGCGTAACGGGAGGACTCACGAAAAATTAGCACCAAAAAGTGACGTCATCATCGACAAATCTATGGCTGAGCAGAATAGGAGTATTTTTACTAATTTCACAAGAAAAATCGTCTTAAAGTGCAAAATTAATCTCTAGCGTATAAATAAATGAAGATAATATATACTAATTTAGCAGTTATCTATAGAAAATTGCAGTGCATGTTGGTGGAAACTTTCACAACACTAGCGCCGAATTTGTTCCCTTTCGGCGACTCACTTTAACTTCGTTTTCTTGACTGAAGCCTTATTTACACTTCATATTCACTTCACAGTACTCATCACAACCTATATAAGCAACATTATAGCCAATTCTGTACGCAAGAGAAACCACAGTAACAGGTAGCCTATTGCCCGAACTTTCTGTACTTTGGCGACAACATTTTTCGATATTTTGCAGCTCAAGTAGCTGGCCAGTCTTGAGCGGGAGACTGAATGAAATAAATCGAAAAAATACGATGATATGTTCAAGAAAACCATATACGAAGGTCNGAAGGTCTGAGGCCCCACACCTAAAACACTTCGACTCGTCGATGTGATGTAAATTTGCTACGTGCAGTCACAGCTATGTTTTATTTCAGTCCTATTGAGTCCTCCCGTTGCATTCTTTGCTTCCTGGTCCAATCCTGTCTTTTGTTTGCATTATGTTGACGATATCCTTGCAATTTTCAATTCTAATAGCCATGTTCATCATTTTATTAGGCGACTTGAGTCAAACTCTGTTATCAAATTCACCAGAGATGTCACAACAAATAACACGTTCCATTTCCTAGACGTTTTGCTACACGTTGAGAACGGTAGAATCACAACATCTGTGTATACAAAACTACAAACACTAGCTGCTATACGAATTTTGATTAGCACACGCTGACCAGCTACAATAAGTCTTTTATAAAAACCCTTGTTAGTCGGGCTGTAATGTCATCGAGCTCTTGGGCTGCGTTTGATGCCGAAGTTCGTAGGTTAAAACAAGTTTTAGCCAACTGTGACTTTCCACAAGCACTTGTAGAAAACGTAACCGCAAATACACTAAATCAGAACCTCACTAATAATAGCAACAACACTAGTGAAGATAATTCCGTTAGATTCTACGTAGAATTTGATAACGGCACGTAAAAGCTGTAATAATAGTAATTCCGTACAACTGATAGCCTATTACATACCACGTCAACTAAGCTCATGTTTCTCTGCAAGACCTGTTAAAACCACCGCGCATAGGTCAGAGTCGTATATTAATTTGATTTAAAGAGGAAGTGTGTAATGCCTCCTACATTGGTTGTACGACAAATGCCCTACTGAAGCGGTGTAAGCAGCACCGATACAGTTCAAGCAGCATTAATTCCCACTATTCATACGAACATCACATGAATGCTCCTTAAGCCGATACTCTAATTAATAGTTTCTCAATTATTTCCGGCCACCACAATGTCATTTACCGTATCTAAAAATAGCGGAAGCAAGCAGCATCAAACGAAAAAGTCCTTATATAAATGTAAAGTACGATCAAGGTTTCAACATTTTAAAATTATATTGGTCTAGAAGCTTCCAGTAGGGTGCTGCCTATATATGAGAGGCGCACAGGCGGGTATAACCCTCACTTCGAACCAAGTGGTGCTAGAGCGAGGTGGTTGTTATTGCTGCGTTGACACCTGTGGAACTTATTGTAGAAAATTTGACCGTGATACATAAAACCTTGACTGTGATATTTATACATTTTTGACTGTGATAATTTCTCGTGATTTGTATTTTCGTTGTGCAACTAAAATAGTTAGGTAATCATCTTAGTGTTTTGACAAATATAGACTTGCTCTTTCTCTTACGTTTACAGATATCACTTTAGACCTGAAGATGGCAATTTTAATACAGTGATTAGTGCTACTACCAAATTTTACTCCCGAATTGTTTTAAACAAACTGACAAGTAGTAGCCTTGGAATTTGCAGGAAAGTATAAACTGTAGAGTTATGATGCGGTCAGCCGTGAGTCCACGTGCACAAAACTGTCACCTGGAAGTGTGTAAAGAAGAAACTAAATATCAATTAACTTGTCCGTAACTCATATTTGTCAGTCTCTTGACATCTCTCTGCAATGATAATGAACGTTAGTGCTCAGAATTTGTGTTGTATTTATGCAATTATTATAGTAAATAATGTACAAGAATAATGCGTGCAAATTGCGTCTATCAGAGACTGTTTATCTTAAGTCGGCCAGCTGCATACGTGAGTCGGAACACGGAAACGCTTCATATTCGAGGACGAAAAGTATTTTTTTTGCCGTAAATACAGCGTAAATAAAGCTCAACGTATTAAAAACGCTCAACTTACTCGAAATTAAGAAAGATATACGGAAGAGCGAAGTTGCTACTTGTCATTATTATAGCTCCGGGGCGGCTCCGATCATTTCTTCTTCTTTTTTATAGCCTGGTATTGGATGAGCTGAAATCGTGTCCGCGGACGTGCAATTGAAAGTATATGGAATTTTTTTCGTCTCAGTGCCCTGCGGGCTTTCATCAGCTTCCGAGATAGCTCAATATTCTTTAATCGACACTTGCAACTCGAAAGCTTGTAAATTCTTCAAAGTAAAAACAAAAAGTTGATGAAAAGTTCAGAGGGAGNCAAGAAAACATCTAATTTAATCTAATCTAAATTTTTCAGAACCCTTCCTACGTTCGGCTGCTCGATTGCGAGTGGAACTACAGATTTTTTTCCTGTAGGGAAAGGTGGCTCTCCAAATGCCCGGCACTGAATAATGTTGGCGCCAAAATGGTACATGGAACTATTGGTTCCTTCTTCTCATCAGGAAAATTCCAGGTACTTGGTACTTTTTCGTCAGCAGGTAATCACGACTCGAATCAAACTAGCACACAACACAATAATAATTATTATATGCATTTAGTTGTCTTACGATAATCTAGCTTCCGTACTGATTATTTTGTAAGCCTGTAATTCACCGCGTCCGCGGGGCGTCTCTCGGCGTGAGACCCGCGCTTTTCCCTACGTACCCCTTCACGCGGAGATAGAATTGACTCTCTCTGATCTCCCACCTGCGTGGCTCGGGATGCCACATTGTACGACCGTCCGTCAATTTCAAACTAACAACTGTAACTCTCGCATTCTTGAAGTTAAAGCTTAATTTCAATAACTAATACGCCAAACAAAATGTGGCACCAAAAGTTCAACATCGAAATTTTGTTTTGAAAAAATTCCCGCTATGGGAATAAGATCCCATTGGCCAGAGTATAGCCGTGTTCACGACAAACTTGCAGCAACTTGTGCTGCAAAAATTAGCAACAAGAAATAAACTCATTTTATTAGGTGCACATAGGGAAATGGTACACAAGTGCACGAGACACAGCTTATCATTAGAGTTACATTATTCACAAGGACCGAGTAATACTATTAATAACAAACCACTCTGCATTACGGACCACTGTCTAGCCCCTATTTGGTAATAGTATGTGCTACCGAGGCCCCTACAGATCGCCTTGAGTAAGGTATTATCATATTTTTCTATCTTGATCTGGAGGCTGAGAACGCATTTTCTTGTCCTTCCTTTTAAGGCAGTCAGTCTACGGGTACTTTTGAACAAATACCATACTTTTTCTAGCTCACCTGGGCCCATTCATTGGTTGGAGACATATATCACTATAGGCTACACATCGGTCTCCATTAGACTTCCACTTAATGTTCGACCGAAGCGAGTTACGTTACAGGAGAAAGCGAAATTTCCGAAACGGCTCTTCAGATCAATGACCAACATCCTGATTAGCGTGCTGCCAACTGCGTGGAACTTTCGTGTTTCTTTTTCTGTATCCTAGCCATCATGAAAATCATTGGTGATTTTATAACCCAGGAAAAGGACCTGTTCATACAATATGAGATTGACACCACTGAGACGAGTGTCTTTGTCAGTGGGAAGGTTACCTCTCCTAGGTTTAATGTACATGCAGGCAGTTTTACCGGTACTATATGGGATACACAGTTTTCTAGCTTCGTTCTCGCAAATTGAGAGCCGTTCTTCTAGGACAGTAGAACAGGGCATGACAAGGACCATATCAACATAACTGAGCGCATTTACTGCATTACTGGCATTATGGCACCCCACTCTAGCTGCGTAGTGTTAAGTGTGGATACTATCAATAAAATATTAACTAGAGCACTCTGAGAGCGCATACCTCCGCCAAGCAAGGCAACGGTAGCAAAAAATTCAAATTGGCTCTGAAACCATAATTTTCTTTGTATAAACTCTGAAATCTAAACATTTGTGTCTTTTGATAGCAATAACTTCTTGTGCAATTTTCTAGAAGATCTGTTCATAACTTTTTGAGTTATACTGTTAACAAACGTTATGACAAACACGAGTGAAACATACAAACGAACAAACCGATCTTTACCAAAATTTAATCATTTGTGTCTTTCAACATTACTAACAACCCCTATAAATTTCATAAAGATCCATTCATTATTTTTCAGTTATTGTGCTAACAAGCATTAAATTAAAAACAGTGACTAACGAACAAACAAACAGATTATTATCAAAATTTGGTCATTTACTCTCTGTTATGTACCTAACAACTCATGTTAATTTCATAAATATCCATCCATAACTTTTTGAGTTATGGCATTGAGAAAAATTAGGCAGACAAACAAACAAACAATCAAACGGGTGGACATATCTTCACCAAAAATTAATCATCTGTTCCTCCTAACATGCCTAACAATTCCTGTAAATTTCATCTAAATCGGTTCAGAACTTTTTCAGTTATCTTGGTGACAGACAGACAAAACACACGAAAACATGACCTCCTTGGCGGAGGTAATTAAGGAGATGTGGGAGAGTAAGCCTCGTAAAGGTAAAGTCAACTTAGACCACACCCTCACCTGGGAAACCCACATGCACTGGTTTGTGCTGCAGGTATAGGTCTTACCAAACGCTGATACCGTCGCCACTCTCCATTCCGCAAAGCATTTCCGAATCTGACAGAAGTACTTTAACGTCTTAACAATATGAGGATGTATTTATTTCGTGAACACACACTTACATAGGCAGTGATGGGGAACTCCGTAAAATGCAGCTTCAACATCGAGAAATCTCAAGTCAGTAAATTAATTTCATTGCCAGTGAAATGGTTTATAACTTGTTTGAGTGTTAAAATAGACATTTTCTTTCCGATGGGGCTTAGAATCTAAACTGGTTACCTGCTGTTATGTACGATGGCATTAGTCTTTCAAGCACTAGTACAACCCCTGTCGAAAGCGATTAGCTATACTGCTATGGAGAGATAATTGCTCTTGTCCGTCAGAATATTTTTTTTTTACAAAAGGTGATGTTACCACCTTGATCAAGCCACTCGGGCAGAAACCCAAAGTTAAGCACACCCGGTGAGAAAACTTGCAAAGAGCGTTAACTGCCTAGGGGGATATAGTAATAAGTTTCAGCTAGAATACAGTCAGCCTAGAACAGTCGGTTATCTTCAGCCTTTTCAGCGCTAGACAGATCTCTATTCCAGATAATTATTGTGCATTGTTCTTTAGAGGAAGCCAGATTTTCAAGGATGCCAGTAGCGTGACCGTTAGGATTATCATTTGTAAAATAGTTCAAAACACAGTCCTAGTGGACTTTCAAAAATTTCGCTATATTCCATTCCCCGGCGATCGACGCCATTCACTGACTGTGCATGTACAACGTAGTGGACTATCGGTTTCAAACTTTAATTTTCTCCAAAAATCAATAGAATTATTTTGCGTCCACTTGCTAGATAGCTTTCTTGCTGTAATCTCGTTTTCACGTCTAGGCATCTGATTGATGGTACAGTCTATTCTTTTCTTGCCTTGTTTGACCTGTGCGGCGGAGTGCGCGGCCGGTCTCCCTCCAGGTCCAGGAGTTATATACCAGTCTGCTGACTGCGTGAATGTTGCAGACATTGTCATTTCCCCCCGGGTCATTCACCCTTACTTCTTTGTGTCTTGTATCAAATACACGACGCCCAGATTCAAGATTGGTAATTTGTATGTCTGACAAGAGTTTGCATAGCCCCTCTTCAGTGACTCTTTAATTTTCTTGGCGTATTTATATCATTTTCACTTTTTTAGAGACAGTAACGCAATGTCGCTAAGCACCGTGTTGCTTCTGATGTCATTCTTCTTCTCGGAAGCCGGTTCGGTCTTTCCCGTCGCTATACCTCTCGTCTCGTACGTATTTGTTAAATTGGTCAATATTTTGAAAGAGTTTGCGTCTACTGTTCCGCTGAAAATATGCACACAGCTTGCGCGCGAATAAATTCAGTAGTATTAGTGTTTTGTTCTATGCAGGATAACTGTCAACATAACTGCTCAATTTTGTACTAGGATATTGCGCCGTGGGATATTTTTCCTTGGCAATTTATCAAAGAAACTAGAGAGTACTCTGAGAGCGCATACCTCTACCAAGCAAGGCAACAGCGACGAAAAGTCAAATTGGTTCTGAAACCATGATTTCCTTTGTATGAACACCAAAATCTAATAATTTGTGCTATTTGATAGTATTAACAGTTTCTGTAATTGCGTTATGTGCTAACAAACAAATACAGCGACAAACGAACGAACAGATCATCACAAAAATTTGTCATTTACTCTTCGTAATGTACCTTACAACTCATATAAATTTCTTGGAAATCTGTCCATAACTTTTAAAGTAATTGTACTAAGAAAAAATAGGCAGACAAACAAACAAAGAAATAGTCAGATGAACGGATTTTCACCAAAAGTTATTCATCCGTTACTTTTCACGTGCCTAACAATCCCAGTAAATTTCGTATGGATCAGTTCAGAACTGTTTGAGTAAGATTGGTGACAGAAAAAGAGACAGACAAACACGACAAAACATAACCTCCTTGGCGGAGGTAATTATCCAACTACCAACGATATTTGTTTTTATACTATGGGTCTCAAAAAAATTCCTTAACGTGTTTTCTATAGGTTAGTACAAGAGTACTCTGCACGCGAGGCTGGGTGTTTTCAGTGTCCGTGCCGTAATGGACATAGCGCTGAACAGCTTCAAAGGCGTGTTACTAGAATTTTTCAAAAAATTCTCGTGAAAGTCAGAAAATAATGAGCGACTGCTTTTCGAATATCATATCGCGAAAAATATTTAAAGTTTAAAATTTGAACTACAGTATACATATAAATATGCATGATTAGTGTCGTGTTTTGGACGCGACTGCAAATTTCATTGCAGCAAAGTAATAGATTCAATAATTATGAACAGTATTTTTCTATCGCGAAGCAATGAACATCTAACGTACCTATCTTGAGGGCCTTCGGAAGAAGTCCAGGTGACGTTCTTCACGTCACCCCACGTGTGTGGAGTCACGCTGCTGGGTGTCTTCTGTGGTGCCGCAGTTAGCGACCAAAGAGAGAGCCAGCAGCGAATTATCTATCTCCACAGTGCACGTAGGTAGCACTCTTGTCTCTTCTACGGTACCGCTCTATGTTTGTAAATTCACAAACACGTCTGTTGTACAGTTAATGAATGGCAAACAGATGCGGACATTCTTTTGTTCGTAACAGGACGCACGATTCTTATCCATTCATTTTCATTGAAGTGTACGCATGGTTCTCCCGTAAGGCTAGTGGTAATAAAAGGTTTATGAATCAAGATCTCGAAATGCCCGTAAACGTCTTTAACAAAATGTATACAGTTTTCCGCGTCAAGCTAAGGGACTGGAATAAAGGTCATGAATGTCTCAAAGCAGCCCATTCTTTGTTCCAGGCGTTCTTCCAGGCCTGGCAAGACCTGAACTTGTCCCAACCCGTCGAAGAGTTTTACGTGGTGCTGAAGTACGCTGTGCAGTCTAGTGCACACAGTGATGAATGTCGCGCCCACCAGGTCGATGAAATCATGACGCGGCAGTTGCTGGTATAGCAGCCAAAACCTAATGTATCTGTAGCTCAAAATTTAGCAGTAATTGGTGAAGATAAAGTAGAACACACTTAACAAGGAAGTTGTAGTGGATCTAACCGTATAGCAATTTCTCTGCTTGTGTATGTTCTACCATGTGGACGCTCATTCAGCCCTTTGGATGCTCATATAGTAGAGGAAAAAATTATATATGCCACTCCATTATATCTGACACGGCGATAATTAAATTGTGATTTTCTCCGTAAATGGTTATCTCGTGATTTATGCATACGCGCATAATACGTTTTCCTGCTCGATCTCAATGGACTCCTATTTACCATGTATTCTAGAATTAAAGAGCAGCCTGTACTATTGAACGANCGCCGCTGTTCCCTGAAAAGCTGAAAGTCAACATCAGACCGGCTAGTACGCCAACGGGCATAGGCCTCCCGCTTCAACTGGTGCGCTCTCCTACAGGCATCATCAAACCAGGGCGTAAGAATATTCTATTAAATTTAACTATCCCTATTGTTTTATATGTGTTCTTTATTTTATAGTCTGGGCCTTCACGATTAAAATTTTGTGCTCCGTGTATCTGAAGGTTGTATTTTAAGCTTTAAGACGGATGCCCTGTGTACCTGCACAGGTTTGTTCAGGGTCCCCTGTCGCTCCATAATCCGAATGGCACTGTGTACATCAGCGCATCTTAGGAATGGGAGTCACTATCTCGACTCTTCATCTATGCTGTAGTGTAGGGTACACTGGAACTCCAGAAACAGAGACTTTGTGGATGCCCTGCGCATTATCATTGTGTGCTGCAGCAGACACACCCAGGCTGCAAACCTATAAGAGTGACCAAGGAGTATTGTCGCTAGCTCATTTCCCAGGTGCGCGCGTGGAAGCATATAGCCAGTGTGTACCT
>LQNS02276867.1:7298291-7315150 GCA_001587735.2 Parhyale hawaiensis
ATGAAGAGAGTCAACAGGAGCTGGAGGAGTATCAATCACACAGTGCAGAGCTCGAGTCTGAGCTGGAAGCAGAATTAGAACAATCACAGGCCAGGTGTTCTGAATTGAGACATCAGGTTGCTAAACTCGCCACTGAAAATGAGAATCTCAAGGTGAGTAGCATTGTAGCCTATAGCTAAATTTTGTCTTGCTAGTAGTTGGTGATTTTTACTCTGTTGAGTCAACAGTAACAGATTGATAGTGCTGTTCTTGCTTAATGAAGGTTGCTCATTTGCCAAGTTACCAGGCACATTCTTAAGATATTCAAATTGCAGTATCAATACGGTAAGTAGGTACCTAACTATTTCGGACTTTCACAATTCACTGGTAGGGAACTGACTTGACCAATCAGTGCTGGGAACTTCTAAGCTTTCAGGGGTAGGCTAGCTACCTATTCCTGGCAGACCTTTCCCTGTCAGTTTTCTAATGAGTCACGCTCTATTGCATGTGTTGAAAATGTCATCTGCAAACCTAAAAAGTAGAAATTGCCTCTAACAACGTGTAAATAGCTATTGTATTTGAGGAAGCGTAAAAGAAAATCTGTAATATATAGGTACCTAACTAGTACTACGGTATATGTGTATGTAATGGGAAAAATGCAGGATAACAATGTTAACTCGCTCAGCTGTGGCTTTTTGGTTTTGTCACCGTAATTTCCATGATATAGTCTGTTGTCCATGGAATCTTTTGATTACCTAGTTAGTTCCTAATCTGAGCAACTGTTATGGAGCCAATGACACTTTCGGTTGCTCTTACATGGTCTCCACTGATGCACGGTATATATGCTGGGAACGTCTTGAACTTTTGGTTCACGGTGAACAGAAGCTGTTCAATGGGGTGGGTTTAGGTTGTGCGTTGCTAGAGGCCAAGCCAGGAGATGTTCTCTTTTGATGGACCTTTAAGTATTCAAGATAAAATGACATTTTCGGCTGAATGCGACGTACCTAGGTAGCATTATCATGCCTATCAACTGAGATCTGCGTGCAAGTGGCGAGTCATCTCACCATGGTGATAACTGCAGCTACATCCATAAACCGGGTGGGTATCTAGCTATACAGTAAGTTTTTCTATGATCTTTTCTTCTCGGGCACTCACAGTGGTCTTACCACTTAGGCTAGGTACCTACCAGTTTCTTAGCTTAACCAATGATCCCTGGTCAACACCCCAGCACCTTGTAGCATCTGAAGAGGTTCCTGAAGTACGTATGTAGCTATCTGCATGTTGGCAAATCCATCGGGACAATCCACCGTAGCTCGAGAATCATCGTCAAAAGGACATTACGAACGTTGATCTTCATGAATTTTTTAACTTCGACCAAGCGCTTTTCGTGGAATATGTTCAGGATAGACCCATGGGAATTACACTACCCCATCCCTCCTCTTTGAAAACTCTGCACCGGGGATTTCTGGATACAAGCCCGAGCACCTTATCGCGATGCACGAGTTCATCACATTCCTGTGGACCCCCGGCAGGTAGACGGCCCAGGTGCAGCCATCCTCCAGCTAGTGCCACTCTAAAGGCCAAACTAGCAAGACCCGTGGATATTCCAGAATTAAACAAAGTCTAAACCTTCCAAAATGAACGAGACCGCGCCACGAGCGCTTAAAGCTATCGCAATTTACCCGAATTTAACCTAATGCAGCTCTTCTAACATAACACACCCCATCTAAGTTAACGCCCGTCCCTTATCCTTGACTAACTCTTTCCAACTCTATAATGTCTGTCAACTCTAACATAATTACATTGTCTACTCTAACTTAACTCGTGAGTGACCCGTGAGAGTTCCAGGATGAGTTACGTTCTCACTTTGTAACTCATTTGCTCTTCCAACCTAACCTTTCCCGTAAATAACACCAGTCAGAGGGCCCCGCCGTCAAAAATGACGGCAGTAATTTTGTGAGTAGCCTTTTTATTGTTCCGGATGCTAGTAGCTATAGGTAGGTTTTGCTGCAAAATAGATCTCATCCCTGCAGGAGTGATCTTCAATTAATCAAACGCAAGTTGTACAGCCATGAGCTATGCGAGAGCCAAATATCCCCCCTGTAAGATAAGGCTCGAATATCAGCTTAGAATTGGGAAACGTTAAGCAGCAGCTAGAAAATATAATTCAGTCAAAAAGAATCCACCGTAAATNTAACTTTACTCGTGAGTGACCCGTGAGAGTTCCAGGATGAGTTACATTCTCACTTTGTAACATGTAGCAATCCTAAGTTACGCTATTGTAACTCATTGGCTCTTCCAACCTAACCTTTCCCGTAAATAACACCAGTCAGAGGGCCCCGCCGTCAAAAAAAAATGACGGCAGTAATTTTGTAAGCAGGCTTTTTATTGTTCCGGATCCTAGTATAGGTAGATTTTGCTGCAAAATAGGTCTCATCCCTGCAGGAGTGATCTTCAATTAATGAAACGCAAGTTGTACAGTCATGAGCTATGCGAGAGCAAAATATCCCCCCTGCAAGATAAGGCGCGAATATCAGCTTAGAATTGGGAAACGTAAAGCAGCAGCTAGAAAATATAATTCAGTCAAAAGAATTCACCGCAAATGCTCAGTACCGTATACTGGATACCAACCGATAGTTGAATTTTAATCGTTGAAATTTGGCTGCAATGTAAATTCATTGTAAAAAACCATTAGCTCAGCGTTAAGTTTCAGCTGCATCTAAGAGATTCAGTTAAAGAAAGCATTAGTGAAATGGGTTACGGTACGTACGAAAGTAACGAAAACTCCAGTCAAGACTGAGTCTCGAACTGCTAAAAAGAAATTCATCTAAAAAATAACTACAAAGCTTATGCCTGACAGGATAAAAAACTCTATGGGGGTTTGTCTTTAAATTTGAAGGAGGACCCTATGGTAAATGTGTTTTTGTATGAAATTTTAAAGTTGATATGTGGGTAGGCTTCAGAGAGGAACGTTTTTATAGTGTTTAATGCATTAACTGTTGCTTTGTTGTAGAACGGAAGCGAGTGAAAGGAGTCCAATTTACTAATTCAGGGTTTACTTATGCCGGGGTCGAACAGCTTGTCCAGGAACAATTAGCAGTAGTGGTCCAAAAAATGGTGCGGGTAACCGTTATTTTAGAAGGCTGTTCGGAGAAAGTCAACTTCGCTCCAACTTCATAGAACCAAACCTAGCCTCAACATTATGACCTCGGCTGTACCGCTTCATACCGCGCCCACTTAGCCTAAAATCTGCGGACTGTACAGGAGTGGACATCCAGCTCCTCTACGCAGCTCTGTTCATAGACCTCCCCCCAATAACATCCATGCTCCCCTGATTCATTAGACAATAGAGAAAAAAAAATTTTTATAGGTTGTAGGATAATTTTCTTCCCTTTTTCTGATGATGGGATTCCTGATGCTGAAACGTAAAATTTTAAATTTAGTCGACTTCCACTTAGTACCTACCGTATTGGATTTTTGCCTTGGTATAGATATTAATTTTCCCGTCGACATACATTTTTAGGCTCTGTTGTTCTGGAGTGTGGTCGATAGATTACAGTTTGTTGACCATACTCCCTAGCAACCCGTGCACTGCACTCTCTTACGCGACTTACTGCGGGAGACGCAGTGCACTTTTGTACACTACCTCTTAGCTAGAAACAAATTACTGATGTGAACCGTCCAAACCGCCAACTGCAAAATGTTCATCATTAGCTTTCTCTACCTCTTCCTCCTCAAAATTAGATTTCCAATAAATAAATCAATAGCCGCTACAATATTGAACAGATACGGACAACACGGCCTATCAATCTTCAGAAAATATGAAAACTTCTCGAGGAAACTTGAAAAATCAAAGCTAGATGTAAACTTCCTCACTTGCTGCAAAGCTTTCAAGTCATCCCCAAGTTCCTCCGTTTCCGTTTATACCGGTAATCACTCCAGAACAGCCAACTGTACAAGTCTTGGCAATCTAAACTTTTAGACTCAGAAATTCAAACCCAACAAAGTAATATTACTAACCATACAAATTCAGTTTAACACTTTTTATCCCAAATTAAAAATTCATTCTCATTTCTCGAATATGTCAGTCTTGTTCATTTCGTACAGCGCAACAATAGAAAATTTGTAGATAGACCTAAAATCCTTCCATAGCAGAAAGTTAAACGCATTAAGAGCATCTCCGAATCTAACCTCTTGCAATCCAGATAACGTAATCTTCAGCTACTCAAATGTTACCCTTCAACCACGTCTTAAATTTTTGTTATCCTTCGGTCTAGAATTTTGTCTACCCGTATGCAAACCGGATTATTATAAACATTTCATCAGTTTTAAGGGCTTAGCTAACAGACTGAAATCTCAGCCACTACCTACTCCCTAATTTTTCGTTTGCCGAAGTAAGAAGCAAAATAAAAGATACTTGTAATTGCATTTACACCTCTGACAGCAAACATAGTGTTTTCTCCAATTTTTTCTAAATCTGATCTATCTTTATTATCTAATTTTTACTAAGAAATTTCCATTGTCGTGTGCAGACTCGACAAAGCAAGAGGTGTTGCTATTCTAAATAAAAATCAGTACCATCAAAAAATTAATGCAATTCTGGCTGATACGACAAAGTTCACTATTTACGACTCTCATACCGATCCCTTCAAACTCACGCTTAAATCTATTGACAAAATCCACAGATTTTTGAAGAAGTTGGTAGACCAAGGCATCGTTACTGATTCGATCCACTGTTCTCTTTACAATTCAGGTGCTTCCCCTGGAGTCATGGACGGGCTTCCAAAGGTGCACAAAACCGGTGTCCCCCTACGACCAATTCTAGCTGCATATAAAACACCGTCCTACCTACCCCATTGCAAAATTCCTCGTTTCAATACTTGAACCTCTAACAACCAATCAGTACACTTTGCGCAATTCATATGACTTTCGAGACCGAATCAAAAACCTCCAATTGCCTTGCAATGCCTAGTACTTCGCTAGTTTTGACATCACCTCCCTTTTCACTTACGTCCCCGTACAGGAAACCATAGATATTATTTGTAACAAAGTCTTCAATGACACGGACCTATTTCACAACATGGATAAACCTACCTTCAGAACTTTCCTTAGCCTTGCCATCAAAGACTCTTTCTTCATGTTTAACAATAGACTGTACAAGCAAATAGATGGAGTTTCCATGGGGTCTCCTCTTAGCCCCTCACTGGCAAATATCTTTCTATGCCATCACGAAACCCTCTGGCTTAACGACTGCTCACGTGACTTCAAACCCATCCACTATGACACCTTCCTCATATTCAACAACCAAGCAGATTCTGATCTATTTTGCAATGTTTGAAAAGTAAACATCCAAATATCAAATTCAGCGCCGAAAATCAATCAAATAATTCTTAAGCTTTTCTCGATGTTTTAATAGGTAGCCAACCAAGTCTCAACACTGACCACTGGAATTTACAGAAAACCCACATTCTCAGGCCTGGGGAAAAGATTTTTCAGTCACTGCTACGTTCAATTCAAAGTCAATGCAATGAAAACTTTTGTATTTGTCTTCCTCATACCTTGCATTTTCAAACGAAGTTGCCATTCTCCGAACATTCTTCGAAAACAACGGTTATCCGCACCATTTTCTGGACCACTACTGCAAATTATTCCTCGACAAGTTGTTCGACCCCGGCATTAGCAGACCCTAAGTCAGTAAATTGGACTTCTTTCACTCGCTTCCGTTCTACAACACAGCATCTGTTAGTGCAGTAGACACTTTGAAAACGTTCCTCTCTGAAGCCTATCCACATATCAACTTCAAATTTTCTTTAAAAAAACATTTATCATAGGGTCCTACTTTAAATTTAAAGACAAACCCCCCACACCCCTTGTGTCCAGTGTTATTTACCGTTACCGATGCCAGGGCTGCTGTGCCTCGTATATAGGTAGCACTGGACAACGCTTCAAAGCCCGTATTGACCAACATTTAGGTGTATCCAGTCGTCCTCACATTCAGCCCCCCGCCTACGTGCTGAGCAAAACAACCATCCCATCAGCAGGAATGACTTCTCCATCATAGACTATTCCAATCCCATCGAGCTTACAACATTAGAGTCGCTCCACATTCATAGAACGAAACCTAACCTCAACATTATGACCTCGCCTGTACCGCTTCATACCGTGCACACTTAGCCTAAAATCTGCGGACTGTACAGGAGCTGACATCCAGCTCATCCATGCTCCCCTGATTCATTAGACAATGGAAATTTTTTTTTATAGGTTGTAGGTTAATTGTCTTCCCTTTTTCCGATTATGGGATTCCTAATCCTGAAACGTTAAATTTTATATTTAATCGACTTCCACTTAATATTAGATTTTTGTCTTAGTATAGTTTTTAAAGTATACAGTAATGGATCAATGTAAGAAAATCAAGAATGATAAAACGGAACAGGTTAGCTCACTGCCACACGTACCGGTTCACGGCGGGCGTAGCGGGGACGTAGGCCTAATGTGGGTGGCAATACAAGCGTAGCTTAGTGAAAGGGTAACAATTGTTTACCATAGTATAGATATGAATTATGAATGCCAGAATTTGTTGTGCAAAGGCGATGATGAATAAAAAAAAATGCGAGTGATAATTTATTAGTAAGGAATAATCACACAGAAAGCTTCGCTTTCCTGAAAAATAATTCGTTCGAAACAACTTCTGGGGCTTACACCCGTGTCTCATTGGCTGCCTGGCACAGCAATTTCCATGGTAAACTAGATGATAAATATATTATTTGGTAAGCTGAATCGTATGTGTTAGCTACCATTCTAGCGATGAAAAAGGATTATAGGTAATTCTTTAAATTGGATCGTTCACCGAAACCCGAGCGTAGGCAGTGGGCGAAGGCTCAGCAGCCACGTGCGCTGCTGTGATAGATACATGTGACATACCCTAGCGTTCTTTTTATTTTTAACTTGAGTAGTTGCTGTAAGCCTACCTCCTCACCACAACGCTGATCTAGCAAAGGGGGAACCAAGGACATATGGTAGCTATGTCGGCAGAAACTTGGAACCAGTTACGTAAGCTAGGTGTCCCCACGCAGTATCAACACGCATTTGAACAGAAAGTCGAGACAGAACAAGAATAAAATGAGCGTCATTAGTAAGAGTATGGAAGTGGAGGGAAGGAAAGTGGGCAAGAAAGACAGATGCCCCGAAGTTCTATCTGACACATTTGGCAAAGGTAACCTATGAGGTCCCCCTGGCATCGCCACTCCCCATAACATACCTAGCTATCGTAGCTATGCGCCCTGAGGGAAGCAGTGAGAAGACTGGCAGATGCCCACGCAATACAACCTGTTTCGCTGAAGAAGAATATTTTTATGGAAGGGCTCTGTCTTTCTTCTACATAATCAATAGTTTAGTTGAACCAACGTGTACAGTATCCAAACAGCTAGGTATGATCCCCGTGCCACATGAATAGGTATCACAGCGTAGAATTGTAAGATATTACTAAGAGGCATCGCTTATTATTATTATTAAAAACTTCATGCTCGGGCCACCACGGACAGGTGGTAGCTACAGCCCGAATGAAGTAGTTTGTTTGCAACTCCGGGAAGTCCAAAACGCTACTAAAGAAAATCCAACAAAAGGCCATTAACAGCTGACTTGAACGCCTGCAGGCCCACACGACCGAAAGCCGATGCCGGCAATGAATTCCATTATTTCCAAACTTTAACAGACCAGGGCACGAAGCACCGACTGAACTGACGACTTCGGTATCTAACATTCTCCAAAGTGCAAGAGTGCGCGTCAACTGCTGCACGTGCAATCCTAGAGACCTTGACCACACATCTCTGTTCTGCTTCCCGTCAAAGTGAGCCGACAAGAACTCTGCCTTAGACAAGGGATCAGCAATGATACCACCACCGGTACCAACAAGGGGCGGCAGCGAAGGTTCAGCACAAAAAACTGAACCCTTTAGCTCATTCCACTAACGATATCGATGGTCAATACTCAGCAAAAATTCCTTGAGACGCTGCCTCTGACGATGTTGTGCCCTCTCATGCCCACGCTTAGTCTCAGCCTTACGATCCACATCGGTCTGCCATAATGTGCGGTCACACGATCGTCGCCCAGCCCGATAAGCCGCTTGTTTAGCTTCGAAAGCTAAGCGACACTGGTCGTCAAACCACGGTGTGTCCCAACTTCCCAAGACCTCACAACAATAGTCTTCTTCGGGATAGACCTCTCCAAAACACAGTCGACAAGTCGTTAAGCTCAGAGATAGGATCCTCACTGCAAACGATCGGGCGCCAAGGTAACGCCCTTACTACTCCAGTAATAGGATCCCAGTTAGCCCATAGCCCCAACTTCTTTCGCGACGTTCAGTATTTGTTCCAGCGTTTTAAAGTTATAGCAGGGTATGGGTATGCGACGGAAATAGAAAATATTAAGGTTCTTACACATATTGTTCGAACTCAGGATGCCATGGTACGTTGGATGAAACTACTGCATCATGATTGATTAGATTTTAAAGACGAAGAACTTGACTGCGAAAAGTGCTTCTGACATACACGGGCATTTGCGTAGCTGAATTCATATAGCTACCGGTAGTCTTTAACAAGCCTTACTCCAACGCTTTCTCAAAATTTTATCTTCGAAAAGGTAAAGAATTGCTTAAAAATTTTTATACGTCCTTCTGTGCAACCATAAATATCGTACTGCATGACGTTTGGAAGACGTAAACAGGGAATAGAAATACCATTGGAAGACAGCTCTTTATCAACGTACAAGTAACGACCACGTGACGTCACCGGCTAATTCTGCGGAGTGTTCGACTGCTTGGACACTGCGAGTGTGCTAACCTGTTACCTACTTTTTATTATCCTTGATGACAACCTGACTTGGGCCTGACCGCACCGCATCGTGCGGCCAGGCCCACGTCGGACATGTCCTCTTCACTTTGGTCTCAGTGGACCGTTATCATCATACGCTCCACCTTTCTGATAATACCTTGGATTGAAAATAATGGAAAAGCAATACCTACCTAATAGATATCCTCATTCTGTTCTCGATACAGTTGCTTGGTCATATGGACCATCAGTCGGTTAAAGCCGTTAAGAGGATCATGTGTTTTTTTTAAGATAATTTGTACCGCCAATCATTTCCTTCCTTATCCAAGTTTAGATCCATTTAAACAAGTGCACTAATCCAGGCAACACTTGGCGATATTCAGCATCGCTATTCACTCGGCGATTAAACAGTTTTCGATAGAGAAAATTATCATTGCGGCAGCAATAGAAAGAGCCAAAACAATGGAGACGAACGTGCAGCATATCTGTGCTGTGTTGCCTGCTGCCGCTGGCAGTTATTAGGCACATGACCCAAGGCCACGCNCTATTCACTCGGCGATAAAACAGTTTTCGATAGAGAAAATTATCATTGCGGCAGCAATAGAAAGAGCCAAAACAATGGAGACGAACGTGCAGCATATCTGTGCTGTGTTGCCTGCTGCCGCTGGCAGTTATTAAGCACATGACCCAAGGCCACGCTATACGGAGGCTGCTGATCTAACCGTCGCGTGCTGACCTCTGCTGCGTGAGCGTCCTGTCCGTAGCCATGGTGATGGCGTCCCTCCTCTCCCCCCGCCCTCCGCTTCAGCCGTCTTGCTTACCTGCATCCTTCAAAAATTGGAGGGCTAATGTGAATAAATACGACCGAAAATCAGATGCATCACTGGAAGCATAGTCCAATTAAACACGCTTGACGTATGTCAAATCGTGAAACCTAAGCACTGAAAAGCACCCGAACAAAGCGCGGGTCGAAAAAAGTAAGAGCAGCGCAAAATCATCACAAATAAGAGGCGGCAGCACCCGACAGTCAAATGAACGCAAGCTTAGACCATCCAAGCGACGTTGGAAGACCTGTGAACTTATTCATTTGGCCAGAATTTGACAAAGCTTGCTGTACACGGTCATTGACTACTAAGTTCACTGCTAAATGACCACGAGGCCAGTGCAGCAAAATGTTTTGCGCGTAGACATGTGTTTATTAAGCTTTTAAAAATATCGCGAGAACTCATTTTTCACCATTTTTTTGCACGCATCTAGGATGATGAATAAATGTCATTTTCCCTTCTGACCGTCTAGCATACACTGCCTTTGATTACGGAATTAATGGTGAACGCATTTGGTACAGAGTACAGCAGAGGTAGATTTATGCCCAGTCTGGCACGTGGTGTGAGAAAGTGCTAAAAGAATGAATAATCTGAAGTGAAACACAGATAATTATCTCGACAACAGAAAATGATGTCTATACCAATGGCATCGGTACACCTCTAGACACTATATCACCGATAGCTCACAGATGTTTTACCAGAAAATTTTTCGCCCTAGTACGTACCAATATCATGAAAGACAGAAAACGAATAAAGCATTCTTACACTTTGGAGGTACGTTTCTCGTTGTTTTTCTTTTAAATTAACACGCCTTTGCTAACCTCTGTTTCTCATCGTCTGAAGAAAACATTATTTAGACTTTCTCTTTTTTAACATTGCCATTCTTCATCAGTGTATTTGATGATTTCAATTCTATCGCGGGACCAATGGCTGCTTTACACTTTATGTGCGATACGCAGTAAAAAAATTTTTACGTGAAATGACAAGTGTCCGGCATTCCATTCGCCGGACACTTTTCAACTTTCTGTTAATTCGTAACAGTAAGTATTTAGAGGTTCCATCAATAAGCGGATTCTTGTCTGTTACAGAAACAGAACTAACTTCCGGTAGAATTCACAGATTCTGAATTTGTTTCAGTTGTTTAAGTGGTTCTTTAGAAAAAGCAAGGTGCCTGGGCTGGATTCGAACCCACGCTTTTGAGACATGAAGTTTGGATGTAGCGCCCTAGCCAATCGAGCTATCTCAGCTCTGCCTACTCACTGGTCAAAAGAGGGTCTTGTGTATCCAGCACACCAATTTATCGCACAGTGTACACTTGTTTTATTTGTACATAATGTATGTGAATTATTCGTTGACATATAACTGCATAGGTATAGCTACAATATTCAATTTAGGCTATATACCTATCTGTTTGGAGCAAGTAGCCTACGTGTGATTTGTACTAATTGTTATACTAGCCTATAGTTACGAGTATCTGAGTTTTGTGAGTGAATATTTTCGGAAACCAGAACATTTGCATTTTTATAAGGAGACTTTTACAACATATGCTGATTATTGAACAAATCTTTAATATTTAGTATATATAAATACGCACATATCTGAGAGGTGCCCAAGTAATGTAGGTAATATTAATAACACATCGTTACCTCTGCCAACGAGGTTGTTTTTGTAGTGTTTGTTTGTTCGTCTGTCTGTTTGTCACTAAGATTAGGTACAAAACTTGTGAACGGAACTTAGCGAAAACTACAGGGACTGTTAGGCGTATTAGCCTAACCGTATCAGATGATTAACTTTTATTGAAAATTCGTTCATATGACAAAATTTTTGTGATTATTTGTTTGTTCGTTCGTGTGTTTGATTTTGTGCTTGTTAACACAATAACTGAAGAAGTTATGGATGGACATTGTGAAATTTACAGGGCCTTTTTAGTAATGCTAAAAGACATAAATGATTAAATTTTGGCGATGATAAGTTGATCCGTATGTGTGTTTGAATTATGTTTGTTGGCAGCATAACTCAAGAAGTTACAAACGGATCCTCACGAAAATTACAGAAGCTGTTAATACTATTGAAAGGCATGAATGATTAAATTTTGGTGTTGATGCAAAGAAAATCATGGTTTCAGAACCAATTTACATTTTTCGTTACCGTTGCATCGCTTGGCGGAGGTATGCGCTCTTAGAGTTCTCTCTAGTTGGTGTTGGAAACATATTCTCTTGTAGTTAATTGCTCGGAAAGTTCAAGCAAATAGGATAAACTCGCTAATATAGAAATTTCTGGACTTGGGATTTGACGGAGAAGAGAAAAATTTTCCAGTAACTCGCCTATCAAAAGACGCTTCCCAGTGATACTACTAAAACAGTGCATTAATTTCCGTAATAAAATAGCACGTAATACCTACCTATCGCTTTTTTGAACAATGTGAAGTAGAGGCCATTCCAACAAAATGACGGACACTCTAGGCTCCTTTTCAGAACGGAGAAAAGTACAGCCACTTTCTAGTTTCTACCCGTTGAAACACTGAACTTTTTTTACAGTGTAGCTTGCCCGCAAAATACAACACAGCCTTTTTTTCAATAATTGTTTCATGCCGCGGGAAGGACTTTTTCTGTCAGTTTACGTGATTTCTTTAAACATCGCCCATTCATTTCAAAAATGCTTTAGAATGCAGCAGTTTAGAACAGCTCGCTTTGCACTGGATTTTGGCTAGCTACGAATTTTCCCATTTTTGGATCGTTATGCGACGCCAGCAACGTGAATATTACAAGACTAGCAAGACCCGTGGATATTCCACGATTAAATAAAGTCTAAACCTTCCAAAATGAACGAGACCGCGCCACGAGCCCTTAACGCTATCGCAATTTACCCGAATTTAACCTAATGCAGCTCTTCTAACATAACACACCCCACACTAACTCTTTCCAACTCTATAATGTCTGTCAGCTCTAACATAATTATATTGTCTACTCTAACTTTACTCGTGAGTGACCCGTGAGAGTTCCAGGATGAGTTACATTCTCACTTTGTAACATGTAGCAATCCTAAGTTACGCTATTGTAACTCATTGGCTCTTCCAACCTAACCTTTCCCGTAAATAACACCAGTCAGACGGCCCCGCCGTCAAAAATGACGGCAGTAATACTGTGAGCAGGCTTTTTATTGTTCCGGATCCTATTATAGGTTTTGCAGCAAAATAGGTCTCATCCCTGCAGGAGTGATCTTCAAATGTCAACGAAACCGACGAAATATGATTTTTCACGGGCAGTAGACAATTATTTCTTCTAGCTTACTGTTTCCTCTGACGAAGCAGTTTTTTCTTATTAGGTCAAAATTTTAGCACTTCAAATGAAGCAGATATTTGAGGTGGAAAGACGGTATCAACGGTATCATTGTTACGGAGCAAACACATTGTATATAAGCTGCCATTTTATTTAAGTTTGTTGGAGTGTTTTACTCTGTCTGTCGATCAATGAACAGACCTAAGGATGAGAACATGATAGGGGATCAATGAAGAAACTTGAGAAGCAAATAAGAGAAAAGGGGATTCCGCACTGGCCTAAAGGCATTACGGAAACGTATCGATTTATGATTCCATTATTGCGTGAATTTTTTCACGCGCGGGTCCACTAGTTCAATATAAAAAGGCGTCTGCTCAGCGTGAAGATTCAACCACTACGATATCATTCAGCAATGAAAGCGGGGATCCAGAGGCCGGTCACCGGTACCCCAAGCGCTGAAATTAAATGGTATCTCAACCTGTTTTTCAGGACATGAATTTTCTCCTATTAAGCTCTTAACTGCGCGACGGAGAGACGGACCAACATTGGAGCCAGCAAGCGACCAACAACTGTGTTTTATTATTTAGTTGATAAACACACGACGGTCATTGTTAATACTGTATTAGATTTCCACTCATGAAGTGGTGAGAGACCACCTGTTGGAGAACTTTATCATGAAGTGTCCGCTCTGTTGATCTAAGGATGCTGCTGTATCGTGACCAACCTCTGGACTTTCCACTGGAGCTTCACTAAGCTTTGAAAGTCCTGTGTCACTGGACATTTGGCAGCTGAGGACGCGCTGTATCCTGCAGCCTTCACACGATACGAGATAGGAAGTTTGTGACGTATCAGGCGATGCAGCGTCTCCGCGTCATTTCCGGCCTTCTCACGCATATCAGAGCAGCAGAACTTGCACACGTCTCCTTATTTTCATGGAGAAGTGACGGCGTGCACGCGAAAATACCGGTCTTATATCAATTAGCTGCACTTTACCGAGACACCCGGTAAACAATTTTTAGAATTCTGGCTGTGCTCATGTTCCAGTTTCCTATCCCGGAAGAGATTTTCTTTAAGTAGTTATCAGTTTTGTTACAAATACTGTCAATATGGTAGTTATTTTTAACAATGTTAATAATCTTTGGCTACACAAAGACAACTTCCTTAAACAGAAGTAACTTCACTCAAAGAATGTGCCATGCGCAATGCAAGTATTGTCGTGTATATATAGCCTAGGTAGTTCGAAGCTATATACAATATTCGACCAGCTTTCGCATTTGTGGCGTTCATACAATAGGCTAGGTAGTTATCGCAGCTATATCGATTGATGGTAATTACGTAACTTTGTGGTAAACGTTGCCATGGGTCACACTAAGGATACCGGCTTGCCAACGTTGCTTTTGTTCTTAATCGATGCAGTTACCAGCGATGCTGACACCATTAGTCCCAATCCAGACTTAGGTACTAGCTAATTACTCATTAGTGCCGACTCTATAGGTATCTCCGCTTGCAGCCTCTAAGAGGGGGCTGCAATCTCTTTCTTAAGTCATTACTATGTTATTCAATACATTGCACAAAATTTAGTAGGTATGTAATTTCGTTTGTCATCATCATAGGAGTAATGCATATTGCAGGGTGTGCGAGGACATACTTAACGATATCCATACAAAATGTTGGGAACCACTGCCCTTGCCAGTGAGTAAAATTATAGCTACGTTTATCTACTGCCGGAGCCCTGAAGTATGCATGAGTTTTGCTCTGTGCTTATAGCTGGCCAGCCTGGTAGTGTGCAGCTAGCTAAAGTAAGTGAAGAACCACACACTAACTGGGCAGCAATTAGAGCGCAGCGCAGTCACATACTAGCCGGATATGACGTCACACGATGACACATCCCACCGGTCCGTCGTACCCCAGCCATGGCGCACGCAGCGTGCAGAATGCTGACAGCTCGCTCGGCTGCCTCGTAGGTACCTTACATCATTGTGGGCGCAAGGGAATGGAAGGAGTACGGCGCCTTTTGATGTAAGAGTAGATAGTGAACTCGGATTGCCTCTTTGCTTCGTGGAAGTATTCTACATTTCCCTCGCTTGCTAAGAGAATATAGCAATGTGGGGGAAAATGGAATGCCTACAATAGTGGTAAAAAAATGAACAAGGTTTTTTTTTACTGCTAGAGGAGTCCATTTTTTACCCCTAATGTGTGTGTTCCATTTCTTCCCCACTTTACTATATATTTGCACTGTGTTCCCTCCCGACGGGACTTAAGCCATGTAATGTGCGTCGTTAGCGGTTGCTGAGTTTGACTCATTTTTCAGCAACTGATCTAAGCGCCGTCCTCAGCGTACATGCCATGGCCCTAGGGATCTCTAAATTAGTTTTGTCTGTCCAATGATATTGACAGTAACTCCTTGCAGATTCGGTAAGTTACTTGGGCTTTCGTGCTATTTCTTCTCGGACGCACTTCGTTCCTTGTGTGTTTTACTTGTTAATTTTACCATCTCTTACCTCATACCGTCCCCCCCCCGCTGCACATTGATCCATTTTCATTTTGAGCTTCCATTTTTTTATAAAATGTTCGATCATTTCAACTCCTACGAGGTGGGAGGCTTTAATCCGAATGGAGAAGAAGCTGTACTCAATCGCTCTCACTCCCTGGGCCCGGGTTCCTGGTTTTGCTCGACATACTTCATGTCCTCTGTCCCTCTCTCTCTCTCTTCCTTTTGATGCTGTGGTAAACTAGAAGGCTGAAACATACACTATTACTAGCTGATTGTGTACGACCTCGGACAGGCATGACTCGTTAGACAAGACTGGAAGTTGACTCGGTGAGTGCTACTACTGCAGAGCGTGCATATAGCGGCCGTGTGCCATGTTTAGTCAACACTACCCATGTATGGCGCTCTTCAGGTCCACAGGTGCGGTCCTCTCTCTCTCTCTGACGCAACTGTCCACCTGAGCTCTGCTGCAGGCGCCGCTGCTCACGGCCGTGTAGCTCTGCACATCACCGTGCGTCTCTCGTAATTGATGAGCGTTTCTTCGCGCTCTTGGTTTGTACTCGTGTGTAGAACTGCAGCTCAGCACTGCAGGCGCTAACCACTCCGGCCTAATCGATTTGCTTCTCGCGGAAACTGCTTGTGTCTCGCTTTATCATCCCGTTTGCTGGCTCAATGGTCAGCACAGTTGCTGTGTCTAAGTATACTTAGTTGTTTGCGCGCTCAGCTACATCGATGCATCTTGAAACTTTTTAGCTTTTCTTTAACTACAGAGGTGATGTTTAGTTAAAAAAATGGAATCTAATAGTTAATTTCAATTACAAATGTTTTAGATCAAATTATACATAGTTTGCCTCCCTTATCTGTAATTGAACTTCATTAAGGTACTTTATAGACAGTTCTTCTTAGTTGAACGTCAGTTGCTTGAGTTAACTGAGAAAAAGTGTTGTACGGTATATCTGTCACTGTAGGTATATGAGTGCACAGGAAAATTAAATTCTAACGAGTCGCTCCATTTTCCATCTATTGGTTGTCTATAATGAAGCACTAGCAAGAAACTGGTTCGCAGATTTGACTTTGCCCAGCTGAAGTGCGCTGTTGCGATCCCTACTGCATTGCCGTGGTGCTGGCACAGGCGCCCTCGTTCCGAACATAAATTGCCCAAAAGGGCGCGCTTGCCCGACCGTGTTCCACGGATATTCCACAGCTTCCTCGCTTTGGTCACAAGAGCAGTATACTACAACCTTTGCGGAGGCGTGGAATATCAGTGGAGCACGGTCGGGCAAGCGCGCCCTTTTGGGCGATTTATGTTCGGAATGAGGTCCTCAGCTTCAACGACGTATCTACAACGGCACTCTTTGAAAGAGATCTAAATGATCGCTTGCGAAACAACGGTCAAAAACTTAAGCACAAAGCTCGAAGAACGACCTTAAGTCAGCAGTTCTTTCCGTATTTCATAGTCAGC
>LQNS02276867.1:7329620-7340671 GCA_001587735.2 Parhyale hawaiensis
AACTCACACGTTCACCCACAACGGCGACATAGCCAGGGGCTTCTGCAAGCAATTTACTGCCACCTCTCCCCCTGCTCTAGATACCCCGCCCAGACTGGCCAGGCGTATACTTCGCAAACGCCTAAAGCAGTGTCACCACTAATGGTACTTAGCACTAACCACCTAAAAAACAGAGCTATTAAAATGTCAAGTGAAGGGAAATAGTAGTGGCTTTGGAGAATTAACCGATGCAATTAAGATTAGTAAGGGTCCACACAGTGGCGCTGGGGGTGGGCCTGGTGGTCTTGGGCGGTTTTCGGGTCTGCCGCGGATCCCTCAACATCGAAGATCCGCGAGGGGCAAATCATCAACAACACTAGTAAGCTACCGGCCCAATGATGAATAACTGCCAGCTAAGTGGACCACACAAGGACAACTGCAGTAGAATCCAGAGAACGTGTATGGTGTATAAAGCATATTTAAGAAGCCTTAGGCTCTCCCTGCCCCTGCAGCCGAGCATCGCCAGAGAACAAGGGACCGATAGTACCTACGAGACAGCAAAACGGGCAGCCCATGTAGGGAGTGACACCGTGGGACTCAAGAGAAATAAGTCAAATAACAGATCAGAGGAAGGAGGCAAAATGTGCATGAAATTAGGAACATCTTGAAGGGTTGGCCTTAGGGGATCCTCCGGGGGCGGGACTCCTCAATTAAAAAATTTAAATAATCCAGCCGTACAGAAACTCCAACGCCTCAAGTGCTTTATTATTACTCAGTTCTGATGTTCCTGTAGTACCTCATATATAACTTGAACACACGTCCATTACAAGGAGACAGCTGCTGCATAACCCTCTCCCGCACACATACACGCAGCAGCAGCAGCATCACACACGCATCACTTACCCCGACTTTTCTAAGCAGATCCCCTACGATGTTGAGGGCGTTCATGCGGGCTGAAGGGGTCATCGGAGTGTCTCCGTTCTTGGTGATGTCATCGCCTTCTGCAACATTGAAAGATCTGTGTGAACAGCAACACAAGATGTGACATGAGAAAAAATACGGCTGTTAGTTGCCAAACTAATATAGCCAGGCGTCTCATCCACGTGTCCAACCAACGCTCACTCTTGCGTAGGTAGCGACGTTAGCATAGATCCATAAGCCTATTACTTGGTTTGACGCACTCAGCACACAGCGCTGCCAAAGTGAGGGACACACTGCTGATATAATCCTCATTTCTTATATAAACAGGAGTCTGAGAAGTATTAACAATTTATCGCCACACTCCACAGTTCCTAAGAGTGATAGTTCGCACTTAAAACTACCTAGTCATGCGCCGAGGAAATGATAGTGACCTAGAGCACTCTTAGAGCGCATACAAGCGAAACAAAGGAAGCAAAAAATTCAAATTGACTCTGAAACCATGATTTTCTTTGTATCAACTCCAAAATCTTATCATTTGTGCCTTTTGATAGTAATACAGCTTCTGCAATTTTCTTGAAGATCCGTTCATAACTTTTTGAGTTATAGACTACTGCTAACAAACGTTATGACAAACATGAGTCAAACATACAAACGAACAAACCGATCTGCAGCAAAATTTAATCATTTATGTCTTTTAACATTACTAACCACCCCTATAAATTTCATAAATATCCATTCATCATATTTTGAGTTATTGTGCTAACAAGCATAAAATTAAAAACAGTGACAAACGAACAAACGGATCCTTACCAAAATTTGATAATTTAGTCTTTGTTATATACCTACCTAACAACTCATGTTAATTTCATAAAAATCCATCCATAACTTTTCGAGTTATAGCATTGAGAAAAATGAGGCAGACAAACAAACAAACAAACGGATGGACATATCTTCTCCAAAAGTTAATCATCTGTCCCTCCTGACATACCTAACAATCCCTGTAAATTTCGTCCAAATCGGTTCATAATTTTTTGAGTTATCTTGGTGACAGACGGAGAGACAAACAAACAAGACAAAAACATAACCTCCTTGGCGGAGGTAATAATAAAAAAAAGCACCTCACTGGGTTGGTAATCAATTATTAATATTGGTAAGCTGAGAGAGAGCACTTCATGGCAACTAACTATTGGCTGGATTGTGCAGTGACCCACAGGCATGAGAAGCTAACTTGCATATCAGTTTAAATTTATCAAGTGTAACTACACGATACGCATGGAGAAGTGGCAGCACGATGTCAATAATAAGGTCTAAAGGATTTCCTCTACCTAACTTTAGCACGACGGGAACACATGGCGCTAGAAGCACAAAGCGAGGCGTAGCTCTATGAGCTGCGCAGGGTTGAGACACAAGCTCATCATTGGTCACTTTTGGCTCTCACTCTCTACACTTCTTTATGCAGCTATTATTTTACCTCCACCAAAGATGTTATGTTTTCGTCGTGTTTGTCTGTCTGTCACCAAGATAACTCAAAAAGTTATGAACCGATTTGGACGAAATTTACAGAGATTGTTAGGTATGTTAGGAGAAACGGATGATTAACTTTTGGTGAAGATACGTCCATCCGTTTGTTTGTCGGCTTCATTTTACTCAATGCCATAACTCAAAAAGTTATGACCGGAATTTTATGAAATTAACATGAGTTGTTAAGTATATAACAAAGAGTAGGTGACCAAATTTTGGTAATGATCCGTTAGTTCGTTCGTTTGTCACTGTTTTTAATTTTATGCTTGTTAGCACAATAACTCAAAAAATAAATGAGTGGATCTTTATGAAATTCATAGGGGTTGTTAGTAATGTTAAAAGACATAAATGATTAAATTTTGGTGCAGATCGGTTCGTTCGTTTGTATGTTTGACTCATGTTTGTTATAACGTTTGTTAGCAGTATAACTCAAAAAGTTCTGAACAGATCAAGAAAATTTCACAAGCTGTTACTACTATCAAAAGGCACAAATGGTCATATTTTGGAGTTTATACAATGAAAATTATGGTTTCAGAGCCAATTTGAATTTTTTGCTACCGTAGTTTTGCTTGGTGGAGGTATGCGCGCTCAGAGTGCTCTAGTTATAATATAGAATAGTTTAAGTCTCTGTTTCCACAAGAATGGTGATTTAACTGAGGGAGAAGCAAGGGACATATAGTACGACAATAAAAATGGGGAACCCATGCACGAAGGTGTTCCCACACAGGATCAACGCGCATGGGAACAGCAAGTCGGGAAAGACGAGGAAAAAGAGACGAAAGTGCTGGTAATACAAGAAGGAGTATGAAATCAGAAGGAAGGAAAGTGGGCACGAAAGACAGCCGTCCTGAAGGCCTAGGCAGGTAATGGCTAAGGTAACTTACAATGTCCCCCTGGTGCGCTGCTCCCCATAACTTAGTAGGATGGACAAACCTAAACAAATTTAACCCTATGGCCCATCCTATACCCCGGAGAGGAACGCGGACAAAACATAACCACCTTGGCAGAAGTAAAAAAGATAATAAAATACCACCACGGAATTATTTGTTCTTCATCCTTTCTCTTCTAGCTCCCCCATGTCCTCCTCCTTGAGCCCAAGAAGGTGCACGTTGCTTTTCATTAACACATTAAAGTATATTAAATTTTTTAAACCTAGTGAGAATCTGGAATAAGCTACAATGGCAAGCACATTTAGCAAAGCTAGTGCTAATAGAATCCAATATAATCGTATGATCTTTAACAATTTAATTATTCCAAACGTATTACAGGTTGCGGAGTCGGATGTTTCAAGTACGACTCCGGAGACCTTCAAAATTTTTGACTCAAATTCCTGATCAAGATTGTCCGACTCCGACTCCTTGATACAACTAGCTACGTAGTTTAGTCCAACTTCTTGCTAGCAATATCTACATCCATATAAAGTTTAAGAGAGTATATACCTAGTTTTGTAACGTTTACAATATTTAACAACATTAGCACCAGTTGGGATGTTAAATTTTCACATATTTATAGTTCATGAATAATTATCATCCAGAAAATCTGTTTATACAGCTAAGTACTGAAAATATTGTGTCAGTATTTGAAATGGAATCCTTCAATAGGCTATTTCACCATCTGGACCAGAAATTATGAAGCTAGTTTGTAAAATATAGATACATAGTTACCTAGGGTAAGATAACATTAAGCAAGACTGCTTAGATCATCTAGGTACTCCACTGTCAATGGCAAACGCATGGTTAAGCCAAAGATAATTTTTGTCAACAAATGCTATTTTTTTTTCTTTATTAAAACTTCAACCACAAATTCTAAATAAATTTGAAAATTCATGCTTGTGACAAGCCGGAACACGCCCTTTTTCACACCATAAGGGAACTTCGACACCGTTAGGACTTAGCCCAGTAGTTCCTGCTACCCTTTACCAATCTGACAACTTACACAAGTGGGATTCTTATGTCAAACGTAACAATTTTCATCAGTTTAATTGTTGCTCTAATCGTTTAAAATGTATGAAGAGGATTGATTACTAAAGCTTTTCCTACCTTCCAGATTGTCTGTCAAGCCGCCGCACGGCACATCAGCCGGACAGCGCCACGCCCGGCTGAGCGGCGGTCCGCCGAGCCAGCGCAGCCTTCAGCCAGGTGGCGAGGCCGCCAGGCAGCTGACCGGCGGTTACCTCGGGGGTTGCACTGGCCCAGCTCACCATGCCCACGCAACTATCTGGTTGCGCCGGGGAGGTGGGAGGACTATGGTGAGAATAAGGGCGCCCTCATTCTCATCGGCGCCCTTGGCTTGTCGCAGGCATATTTTCTCGCCTCCAGGTCACTTGACACCGTTAGGACCTATTATTCAGAGGCCCGAACGGGTCACCAATTGGCAGTGGAAGCGACCAGAGATCAGATTGTAAAGGCAGTAGCTAACTAATGATTTCAAGTCCCAGCAGGTTGAATACAACTCAGTCAGCCAACTTAGGGCGCATGCGTTAAGGTGGTACTTGCATAAGAGGAAGTAGGAACTTCTATCCTACCATCAGGTGACACCCGACGGGTTGACTGCAGGGTCTGGGTCGGAAGGGAGGTTCCTGGGTCGCGAGAGCCGAGTAATGCTTTCGGGGATTCCCGAGCTTGGGTTGATCAGGCCTAAATATAGAGCGTCTGCAGCGCTTGCAAGTCGGGGACTTGTCGTCTAGCAGAGCTTGTTAAGTAAGTAGTGAGGGCAAGCGATGACAGCCTTATCGTACGTTGGCACACCCGATGGCGCGTACGTTCCAGGCCAGGTGCAACGGAATCATGGTTTGGAGGGCTCAATGACCAGGGTGGTTGTAACCGCCGGTCAACTTCTGTTACGTGTGGGTCTCGCCCACACGCAACGTGAAAGGTGCCTGACGGGATTATTATTAGATTCACTGTTTAACCACCCTCGACGCAGCGAGGCGATTCAAGAGTGAAGCTCAACTGAAAACAATATTACGCTTTTCATCAGTAGGAATATTTATCTCGGTATTCCTGCCGGAAAAACTCTGTTGGCTCAGTGCGCTACTACTGGCGGGAAAAAAAGACGCAAAGAATAGAAAAAGACGCTCGAGTGGACGGCTCCTTTTGTTGCCTTCCACACGAGAGAGATCAGAGGTGTCCCACGTACTAGGTTGGCTATCTCGATCGACAGCCCACCCCACGGAACAGAAAGGGAAAAGTAGAGAGCCTAATAAACTTTACAAAAATAACATCGTCAGCAGGAACTGCGGCAAGCTGCAACATCTCCTGCGAAAAAGGCACTCGGGAACCTTGGGTGCGTGATGCCCCAATATATTGTGGCAGGGATAGGGCCCGCCAGAATATACCCCTGAGAGCGGTGCCTGACGGGAATACCGCAGACGGCGTGGAATTCGTAGGCGGGAGGGAGACTTAGAGCTTGCACTCCTCAGGAAGGTCCAGAGGGACACTATTCGAGTTGAGCCCGTATGTGCCGATAATGCTAGGGAGGGAAATGCTCTCCGTTGTCCGGATTTGGGACAGAGGTGCTAGATCGGTTTTAGTTATAAGAACTAAGTTGGGGTGTGCGCCTAATTATTTAGGTACTGAGGCTCGGGGCTGACCCACGGCCTGCGTAGGACTAGAGCCTGCTAAGCGCACAGGTCTGTAGAGACCCTAGTTACCTGAATGATGCAGCAAAGGAGTCCTTCGAGTAGGTTGCAGGGCTGGAGGCCCGACTGTGTCAGGTCAGCGTCAGAGATAGATAGCTATGTCTTCGCGATACAAAGTGTGTACGTTGTCCTTAGCGCGTTAGCGACGCAGATTCCCGCCATAAACTGGTCTGAGAAAGCATGTCGCTGCCTAGGGCGAGCCTCAACAGAGAGTTCATACTTTCCGGACTTTTATTATTATTATATTGTGGGTTTTCCCGCCGTATTAGATACGAAGGCTATACATCGCAAACGTGGCCAAATAAAATCTGATTTCTGTACTGGAGTCATTAATAACCTGATATGAAGACTATACAGTATAACAGCGATCCAATTTTGTATGATATAGTTTAGAAGATGAGTCGAACTCAAATGAGTTCCGTTAGAACAATCTTGGCCAGGTGCACCATGTCTGGAAGGAAATAAGGCGCGAGCATCTCCAACTCCACACGGCTTCGTCGAACGAAATCGCTCAGCCGTGCGGCGCAGATATTATTAGGTATTATAAGAAGATTTAAGCCTCCCTAAATAAGTACTAAGCTCTTCTAAGAGAGGAAAAGGAAGGGACATATAGTATGTCGATAGAAAAAAGGGGAACCCATGCACGAAGGTGTTCCCACACAGGATCAACGCGCATGAGAACAGCAAGTCGGGATAGAAGAGGAAGAACAGACAACAGTAAGGTCAGTAGGAGTATGGAAGTGGAAGGAAGCAAAGTGGGTACGAAAGACAGACGTCCCGAAGGCCTAACTAATGGCTAAGGTAACCTACACAAACCCCCTGGGGGCGCTACTCCCCATAACATAGGATGGTGCGGCGCAGAGAAGGAGACAATAAACGAAAAGAGGACAGAAGGAAGTGAACACTCATGCGGAGGGTCGCTTCCGTAGCCACCCACACGGGAGTAGATAGGAGTCCCATGGGATGGGTCACTTACATCATTAGGCGGCCCACCTCGCGGAACAGAAGGATAAATATAGAGAACCTACCTAACTCTATAAAACTAACCTTCTCACCAGGAACTGCGGCCAGATGCTACATCCCCTGCGGAGAAGGCACTCGGGACCCTTGGGTGCGTGATGCCCAAACATATTGTGGCAGGGAAACGTCTTTTCGGACTGTCCCTGTCGGGGTCGACAGATCGAGTTTTACCCGAGGTGCTGGGTAAAATTTCAGGTCGCAGCCGATATGGCCATACTAACTCAGGTTTTCAAGAGCCGTGCTCTGAACAGATCAGAATGACTTGTGCGGTCGTGCTCACCATAATACTTTCAGCGGGAAAATCGCTGAACAATGACGCAGTGGGTAGTGCCAGAGCAGCGTTAAATGTTTTCGCCTTCTGAGGCAGGCGCTCCGATCTGGAAGAGATTCCAGCGAAGCAGAACGGACAGGTTCAGGACAACTCAGGGAGATATGTCCCGTCGACATATGTGTTTGCACGCTGCCTCTTGCGGTAGGACCATTCAGGTCGAGCGAGTACATTGGTCAGAGCCGTAGGAATATTACTGAGCTGTCCGTCAGGGGGTGCGAGGTACCGAGCTGAGTTTAGCACCCAAGGTAGCTGAAACGACCCAGGTAATTACAAACGGTGAGGAGAGAGGAGAATCCGGCGCAGCCGGGTGGAACTAGTTCAGGGAACTTAGCAAGAAACATAGCGAACACTTCCAGTGCATATCGTTTAGAACGTGCGAGGTAATAGGAGTAACGGTTATCGCTGTTAGCGATGGGAAGTCGTGGGCCACGGCTCGGCGCAGCTTCCCTAACGTCGAGGGGAGAAACAAGTCCAGGTTATGCGCTCGATAACAAGATCAAGGCACTGTAAGACTTTCGTATGCTCGATGCTTCAACATGCTAACTGGAGTGCAGCTTTTCGGGTACTGCAATAGTGGTCAGCCTCGTAGGTACGGCCGACGCAAGTTCAGGTCCACTAAAAAACTTGATGGAGCTCGGAGCAATCCGTTCATGACATTGTATGATTCTCGTACGTTCCTTACTTACATAAGTACGCTACAAGCTGAGGTACAAATATTCAGATGGTGAAACGATTGGTCCACGTCGTAGTCATATGTGACAAAAGTTTTGGTAATGCGGCGGGTGAGACAAGCTCAGGGTACTGTTAAATGTGATGATTTCGTCCTTTTGAGGCTCGCATAAGCACGCTCAGGACTGAGCTATAAACATTTAGATACTGAATAATTGGTCTGACTTGTTGGTAGGCGAAGTTCGAGCCGTACGACGGGCTCGGCGACGCCGTGACCGCACAAGTTTAGCGCTATGGCCAAAGGAGATATGAGTCTCATACATTTGAGGCATGTATAAGCCCTCGACACCGAGGTGTGATCGTATGAGTACCAGACAATTAGCCAACGTCCTTGACATGATGGCCACTTCAATAGAGAGGTGGGCCGGCATCGGTGGGCAAGACCGAGATAAGATTTTGTACGATCGAAGCCGCAGACGCGCGATCGTGGATGAGGTGCGAGCACTCGGTCACGGCCAATTTCGTTAACGTCGTTGTTAGCATATGGAGTATGCTTCAATTGCTAGGTAGTCGACATTACATGACTGGGCTGTAAGCGCATACCTACGTAGCGGGTACCCCGCTAAAGACAGGTACATATAGGGTTAAGGGAATTACCACCGGTGCCTCGCAGTCTAGCGTGAGACCCCTCACAGAGCAGAACTCCCAGCAGAGCCAGGGTGGAACAAGTGTCCAAGACACTGCACGAAGTTATTTCAAGTTTTTTTTTTAAGTTTTTAAAGCTTTTTTTTGTTAACTTCCCCGCTGTCTTAAGAGGGGCTCTGGGACTTGGACGTAATGCCAGATACCAGAACCTTAACTCTCAAGACGGGCTATGGGCAAGGGCTGCCAAAGGTTAAGTTGGGTCCGATCCCATATCCTGCAGGTAGAAGTATTTTTCTTCTTTTTCTTTGAACTTCCCCTGCTGTCTTAAGAGAGAACTCACAGACAGGTAATGGGCGAGACACCAATAATTAAGTTGGGGTAGATTTCATACCCTGCAGGTAGAAGTTTTTTTTAAAGATTTTTTTTTCTCCCAAAACACAAGTTACACATAGTTATTCGCTAAAAAGGTAAAGAGCTTCTTCTTTTACAAGCATAAGGTAGCCAGTAGTAGGTGTCCATGAAGTCGGAGGTAGGCACCAGAGAACCTGCCTGGCCGACTTCACAGGTGGGCATGGTGAGCTGGGCCAGTGCAACCCCCAAGGTAACCGCCAGTCGGTTGCCTGGCTGCCGCGCCACCTGACTGAAGGCTGCGCTGGCTCGGCGAACCGCCGCTCAGTCGGGGGTGGCACTATCCGGCTGATGTGCGGTGCGGCGGCTTGACAGACAATCTGGAATGTAGGAAAAGCTTTAGTAATCAATCCACTTCATACATTTTGAGACGATTATAGCAACAATTAAACTGATGAAAATTGTTATGTTTGATATAAGAATCCCACTTGTGTAAGTTGTCAGATTGGTAAAGGGTAGAAGGAACTACAGGGCCAAGTCCTAACGGTGTCAAGTGACCTGGAGGTGAGAATATTAAGATATTTTATACAAATACAGTGCGTTACCTTTGATTACGTAAATTGAATTTTTTTACTTAATTTTTAAGATAAGTGTCTAACTTTGAAATATCAATATTAACTAAATGTTAGGCTATGTTGCCAATATAAACAGCACTTGTAAAGTAAATATTTAGCCATTGGTTACGTTGATCATACAATTTGCTTATTTATGAGTTAATTATGTAGCTACTGTTACCTCAGATTATGCAACAAGCTAATAAAAACGTCATACAGAGGAAATAAATACAACTGAACAGGAATATTGTTATTAAACGTCAAAACCAAGAAATTATAACCAAAACAATTCAATAAACACTAAAATAAGTGTTCAATAGTGGTAAACACAAGTAAATTTTGAACATGGCAACCTCTATTTTTCATGATTTTTTTAAGGCGATTATTAACAGACTTTCTCAGGTTTGATATTTCAGATGGTGGAATAGAATCTGCTGCTGTTTTACTGCATTCCATAGGCTTACTTTGCTCGAAAACTGCCGACCACCTTCATAGACCTTCCTTTTGATCATAACCCAGAGGTTCTCAATGGGATTTAAACCGGGACTATTCGCTTGCCAGGTCATAATCCTTTTTTATTTGAATCCTCTATCCGCAAGCCAGTTAGCAGTGTACCGTGCTCGGTGTGAGGGAGCGTTATCGTGCTGAAATATCAATTTGGATCTGTGTGCGATAGTCTGCTCATCAAGCCATGGAATCAAGTTGGATTCAAGAAACTGGCAGTACCTACCTTTCTGCATTCAGCTTAACTCCTTCTGTCACTTCATATGGACCAATGAGGGTGTCACCCACTATCCCGGCCCAAAACGTTATACCTCCACCACCTTGTTCACGCTTAAGCCGTGTCTGTCGAGGTCGGTCATGGAGGACCCATCCAGACGCCCATCCATCTGGACCATCAAGAGTGGCTCTGCATTCGTCAGTAAATGTGACATTGGAGAAATCAGTTTTCATGTTCTCCTCAGCCCATTTGACCCTATTTTCTTTATGAGTTTTTGTTAGAATTGGTCGTTTAATTGCCTTTTTCACTTTCCCAAGCTTCTGCAGAACCTCACATCTTGTCTTTCTGCTTAGTATTGGGGCTCCAGCGTCTTCAAATATCGCCTTACTTGTAGAAAGTTGTGTTCTATAGATAGAAACCTTCAAATGTCGCATATTCCGAGCAGTCAATTTCCTCGTAGAGGCTCTATCCGGAGATTTCCTGTTGACTTTACCTTCAATTGCATAAGCCTTCATTGTTCGGTGATCACGCTGTAATTCCTTGGAAACTTCGAGTGTTGTCTTACCAGAAGCCAATAACGAGGTCACTTTGATCTTTTCTTCACTTTTTAAACCGCATTTCTTGCCCATGTTGACTAGAGAG
>LQNS02276867.1:7353182-7364001 GCA_001587735.2 Parhyale hawaiensis
AGAGCCAACTGCAACACATGAGAAATGTGAAGCAGAGCATCACAGGTTCCCAAGCCCTTACGAAAACCATACTGTGTTGGGGGGAGGACACCCTGCTTTTATGATGCAGCTGAAAGCTGTTCAAATTCCACAGAACAGTAGCAATGTTTTTTAGTGATATCTCAGACCCGATTCATCCTAATTACTCCTATCTAATAATGAAAGAACCTGTGTAATTTCAGCGGAAAAGAAGACTTCAACTAAGATGCATTCTGATCGGTATCATGCATACATAGAAAGGTTGAAAATGTCCCAAGTCAGGCAGTAAATCTTCTACTTAAGACCTGCTTAGAATTGGCAACTAAAATTTGAACTGGACTCCTCCTGTAGCGTAACCTATCTACATATCTGACTCTCCTTATTAAAAACGACGAGCCCCAGAAGCAAAGCGAATATAATATAGAGTAGAGGGCCCAGCCGTCAAAAATGACGGTCACAATTTTGTGATTGAGCTTTTTATTGTTCTGGTTCCCAGTATAGGTTTTGCTTTCCTCTTCCCTGCAGGCCTGATCTTCCATTTGTTTTACTGTACAACCATAAGTTTTCGATAGGAAAATATCCCTCTGTAAGATAAGGCGTGAATATCGGCTTGGAATCGATCAAATGTTAAGCTGCCCTAAGAAAATATCGTTCGGTCAAAATTCACTGGAAATGCCCAAGGCTCACCGTATTGTGGATACCAACGGATTGTTGAACCTCCAGCGTCGAAAAAAAAAATGGCTGCGATATAAATTCTATATTATCTAATCTAATACTAAGAATGACCGTCGTGTGTTTATGAATATATATATTTTCTTGAGATGGCATAAATGTAGATGACGATTAGAAGCAGTTGAAGCAATTTTGGTACCCACGACGCGCGTTTCGCTGTTCTCCAGCTCATCAGGTGGGAGGATCAAAGTTGGTAAATTTAGTTCTTGAAATACCGGTTTATATATATTTATTTATATGTTCGGTGTCACGCTTTAACAAAACAGATAGGCGGAATTTAGCCCAGGTTAGAGACTCTGGTCGTCCTCTCAAGCTCCATTGAAAGTGATAGGCAGAAAATAGGCTGGGTTGCAAAAGATGGCAAACGTATCTTAATAAGCAGGGACAGTTGAAATTCCAACAATGAAGACATCGCAGGCTTAGTCTGATTTGTACGAGTATTAGCTTCTCCATGCATCGAATCTATACGGCAAAGTAGAGGGCGACTTTATGTCTGAATGCACTTCTTGCATTGCTGAAGTTGAAATCGTAGCACTGAAGATATCTGAAGTTTCCATTGGCACTCTCATGCTTCTTGAATCGTAGTTTCTTCCTACAGATGATTTTGTTGCATGAGCTATTCTTCCCACTTTGATGCAATTGTCAACGAAACCGACGAAATATGATTTTTCACGGGCAGTAGACAATTATTTCTTGTAGCTTACTGTTTTCCTCTGACGAAGCAGTTTTTTCTTATTAGGTCAAAATTTAAGCACTTCAGATGAAGTAGATATTTGATGTGGAAAGGCGGTATCAACGGTATCATTGCTACGGAGCGAACACATTGTATATAAGCTGCCATTTTATTTAAGTTTCTTGGAGTGTTTTACTTAAGATGTTACTTCTGTCTGTCAATATATAGCAGACCTAAGAATGAGAACATGATAGGGGAACAATGAAGAAAATTGAGAAGCAAATAAGAGAAGAGGAGATTCCGCACTGGCCTAAAGGCATTAGGCAAACGAATCGATTATTGCGTGATTTTTTTCACGCACGGGTCCACTAGTTCAATATAAAAAGTCGTCTGCTCAGCGTGAAGATTCAACCACTACGATATCATTCAGCAATGAAAGCGAGGATCCAGAGGCCGGTCACCGGTACCCCAAGCGCTGAAATTATATGGTATCTCAACCTGTTTTTCAGGACATGAATTTTCTCCTATTAAACTCTTAACTGCGTGACGGAGAGACGGACCAACATTGGAGCCAGCAAGCGACCAACAACTGTGTTTTATTATTTAGTGGATAAACACACGACTGTCATTGTTAATATTAGATTTCCACTCATGAAGTGGTGAGAGACCACCTGTTGGAGAACTTTATCATGAGGTGTCCGCTCTGTTGATCTAAGGATGCTGCTGTATCGCGATCAACCTCTGGACTTTCCACTGGAGCTTCACTAAGTTATGAAAGTCCTGTGTCACGGGACATTTGGCTGCTGAGGACGCGCTGTATCCTGCCGCCTTCACACATAGAGGATACGAGATAGGAAGTTTTTGACGTATCAGGCGATGCAGTGTCTCCGCGTCACATCCGGCCTTCTCACGCATATCAGAGCAGCAGAACTTACGCACGTCTCCTTATTTTCATGGAGAAGTGACGGCGTGCACGCAAGAATACCGGTCTTATATCAATTGCACTTCAACGACACAGCCGGTAAACAAGTTTTAGAATTCTGTCTGTGCTCATGTTCCAGTTTCCTATCCCGGAAGAGATTTTCTTTAAGTAGTTATGAGTTTTGTAACAAATACTGTCAATAGTTATTTTTAACAATGTTAATAATCTTTGTCTACACAAAGACAACTCCCTTAAACAGAAGTAACTTCACTCGAAGAATATTCCAAGCGCAGTGCAAGTATTGTCGTGTATATATAGCCTTGGTAGTTCGAAGCTATATACAATATTCGACCAGCTTTCGCATTTGTGGCGTTCATACAGTATGCTAGGTAGTTATCGCAGCTATATTGATTGATGGTAATTAGCTACGTAACTTTGTGGTTAACGTTACCATGGGTCACACTAAGGATACCGGCTTGCCAACGTTGCTTTTGTTCTTAATTGATGCAGTTACCAGCGATGCAAACACCATTAGTCCCAATCCAGACTTGTAGCTAATTACTCATTAGTGCCGACTCTATAGGTATCTCCGCTTGCAGCCTCTGGGAGGAGGCTGCAATCTCTTTCGTAAGTCATTACTATGTTATTCAAATGCGGTATTAACTTTAAATCGTTGCACAAAATTTAGTAGATATGTAATTTCGTTTGTCATCATCATAGGAGTGATGAATATTGCAGGGTGTGCGAGGACCCACTTAACGATATCCATACAAAATGTTGGGAACCACTGCCCTTGCCAGTGAGTAAAATTATAGCTACGTATATCTACTGCCGGAGCCCTGAACTGTGCCTGACTTTTGCTCTGTGCTTATAGTTGGCCAGCCTGATCCTGTGCAGCTAGCTAAAGTAAGTAAAGAACCACACACTAACTGGGCAGCAATTAGAGCGCAGCGCAGTCACATACTAGCCGGATATGACGTCACACGATGACACATCCAACCGGTCCGTCGTACCCCAGCCATAGAGCACGCAGCGTGCAGAATGCTGACAGCTCGCTCGTCTGCCTCGTAGGTACCTTACATCATTGTGGGCGCACCGGAATGGAAGGACTACGGCGCCTTTTGATGTAAGAGTAGGTAGCCTAGTGAACTCACATTGCCTCTTTGCTTCATGGAAATATTCTACATTTCCCTCGCTTGCCAAGAGAATATGGCAATGTGGGGGAAAAATGGAATGCCCACAATAGGGGTAAAGAAAATGAACAAGGTTTTTTTTACTGCTAGAGGAGTCCAATTTTTACCCCTAATGTGTGTGGTTCATTTCTTCCCCACTTTACTATATATTCGCACTGTGTTCCCTCCCAACGGGACTTTAGCTATGCAATGTGCGTCGTTAGCGGTTGCTGAGTTTGACTCATTTTTCAGCCACTGGTGTGAGTGCCGTTCTCAGCGTACATGCCATGGCTTTAGGGATCGCTAAGTTAGTTTTGTCTGTCCTATGATATTGACAGTAACTCCTTGCAGATTTGGTAAGTTACTTTGGCTTTCGTGCTATTTCTTCTCGGACGCACTTCATTCCTTGTGTTTTGCTTGTTAATTTTACCATCTCTTACCTCATACCGCCCCCCCCCCTCTGCACTTTGATGCATTTTAATTTTGAGCTTCCATTTTTTTATAAAATGTTCGGATCATTTCAACTCCTACGAGGTGGGAGGCTTTAATCCGAATGGAGAAGAAACTGTACTCAATCGCTCTCACTCCCTGGGCCCGGGTTCCTGGTGTTGCTCGACATACTTCATGTCCTCTGTCCCTCTCCCTTTTGATCCTGTGGTAAACTAGGAGGCTTAAACATACACTATTACTAGCTGATTGTGTACGACCTCGGACAGGCATGACTCGTAAGACAAGACTGGAAGTTGACTCGGTGGGTGCTACTACTGCAGAGCGTGCATATAGCGGCCGTGTGCCATGTTTAGTCAACACTACCCATGTATGGCGCTCTTCAGGTCCACAGGTGCGGTCCTCTCTCTCTGACGCAACTGGCCACCTGAGCTCTGCTGCAGGCGCTGCTGCTCACGGCCGTGTAGCTCTGCACATTGCAGTGCGCCTCTCGTAATTAATGAGCTTTTCTTCGCGCTCTTGGTTTGTACTCGTGTGTAGAACTGCAGCTCGGCACTGCAGGCGCTAACCTCTCCGGCCTAATCGATTTGCTTCTCGCGGAAACTGCTTCTGCCTCGCTTTATCATTCCGTTTACTGGCTCAATGGTCAGCACAGTTGCTGTGTCTAAGTATATTTAGTTCTTGCGCGCTGAGCTATATCGATGCATCTTTAAACTTTTTAGCTTTTCTTTAACTACAGAGGTGATGCTTAGTAAAAAAAATTGAATTTAATGGTTAATTTGAATTACAAATGTTTTAGATCAAATTATAAATAGTTTGCCTCCCTTATCTGTAATTGAACTTCATTAACCCTTTGCCTCCTGACATTCAGATAACATTTTTTTCACTTTTTTTTGTTTAATTTATGAAAAATGGGTTAGTTAAACACATATTTGAGAAAAAATTTAGTTTTACTTGCAAAAAACAGTATTTTTTTTGCATCGGCTACTACAGATGCCGTGAGTGTCTTGGGTAATTTACATGATGCATAGCTTTTGTTTAGGGAAAAATAGAGAGTGGCATCTGATGATGCCGTCAGGAGGCAAAGGGTTAAGGTACTTTTTAATTAAACTTTATAGACAGTTCTTCTTAGTTGAACGTCAGTTGCTTGAGTTAACTGAGAAAAGGTGTTGTATATCTGTCACTGTATATGAGTGCGCAGGAAAATTAAATACTAACGAGTCGCTCCATATTCGATCTATTGGTTGTCTGTAATGAAGCACTTGCTAGAAACTGGTTCGCAGATTTGACGTTGCCTAGCTGAAGTGCACTGTTGCGATCCCTACTGCATTGCCGTGGTGTATTTACTGCACTGCCTAACTTAGCACACCGTGCAAGTTTCCATTCCAATATTATAAAGCGAGAGTACGTGTGTTGCTTTATGAGAGACCCCACGGTACTTAGCTCATTGATGTGTCGCAAGTGCAGTTAGCCCTAAATTTGGGCAGGCAGGCCGCCGCCTCCTCGCCGTGGGTCGGTCGCTGTACCTACTCTTTTCCCGAGCGTCTTCCTCGCCAGTCGCTGGGCCGCGCACTGCGGAGGCCAAGGCCAGAGGTTCCAGCGAGCGGCCGCCATGTATGTCGTGTGCGTGCGAGACTACGCGACGCTATGCGATCGTCTGACGTCACTGTCGTCCGTTGCATTGATGTCGCGCCGGCTATCAGCTGCTTATACAAGTTCAAAGAAAATAACTTCCCTGAAAAATTCTCTCTGTAGCTATGTTATTAATCAACTACCGTAATACGATTACTTACTGTTCCATGTGATAGTTGGCCTCTAACCACAGTACCTATATATTGTGCATGGCACGGTTAAGTTAGTTGCAAATAAATATGCGATTAATTAAGCAGTTGTCTGGAGTTTTTGGCAATACGATGGTAAAAAGTCATTACTCCAGAGTTGATTAAATAGAGCTCCAGGTTTGTTTGGTGTCCATTATCGGAACGACTCGCTATTCACTTCATTGGGAGCCAATGCAGCTGACAGGAAATTTGAAACCAGCAAATTTCGCAGTGGTCTTAACCCGTTAACTGCAGCATGCGTATCTTGAATACCGTTTCGGGAACGGATATTTCCGTCATTCGCAGTTAATGAGTTTATACTAAACTTTCTCGTTGTATATTCAAATCTGTGAATAGGAAGATAACTGATTTCCATTTCATATTCAAGAAAATGCAAAAATTGCATTGAAGATAGAAGAATAAATTTGCGAAGCAGGGTATAGATTTCAGCAGGCGTGACATTATATTAGGTAGCAGGATCTTAGAAAAACTAAAAATGTTTTTCTCCTTTTAATCATCGAAATTTCTGTTCCGAGACAATGGTAGGTAATACCGTACTGTGTGGACTCCGCATAGGCCACACGTGGGTAACTCATGGATGTGTGGTGGCTAGATCGCACCAACCTTATTGTGATGATTGTATTGTTCCCTCACTGTGGAACCTATCCTTGTTGAGTGCCCCTCTTTTGATGGGAGTAGAACTCGGCATTTCCCTACTGGGCCATATACCCTCAGTTCCGTACTATAGGTGATACTTTTACTTAACATCGATCATGGGGCGCTGTATACCTGCTTAACTAAGATTGACTACATTAATAGAATGTAAGAAACGCGTTACATCTAAATAGAGCAATCTCAGGACTTTGAATGCCCATCACAAACAAATAATACAATATTGAAATTCACTGTTGAATCACCTGAGTTGCGACTGCTGTGGTTAAACTGCAAATAGCCTGATATAACAAAACGCTTTGTGTATATATTTACTAGCTGCACCCGTGAAACTTTGACGGTCTGGCGGGACTATTAAATAGCCGTTTAATACAGTTAATAGCTGTTTTGTTTCTCGTGGTAGCTATTCTTCTGCACTTATACTCGCCGCTTGGTTATTCTGACGTCTCCTTGTCTTGAGGTGGCGTAAGGAAAAAGAACCTTCTTGTCGTTTTCCGTGTATTTTATAGCTCTTCCAATCAATATACAGTTGGCGAATTGTTACAGGGCTAGCTACCGAGGGTCGTGAGTTCGTAATGGAAGTGCACGCAGGCACTTAGGGCCGGGGAATGATGATTAGGAGTACTACTGCACGAAGCTAACACATATGGTAGAAATTTAGATGACATTCGGCCGTGGCTTGCACGTGGAGTCTCAGGCTTCCGTGTCAGGAGTACGGCTGGCCGCAGCTTCTGAACAGGCCCCAAGGGTTGCTTGTACTGGTGCGAAGTATTCGTTGGTAGAAATTTCTCTAACAGGGACCTTTCAGGTTGGACCCCTGCAAATTCCACGGTAGTAAATAAATATAATGTTTTATGTTACGTTAAACTGCCCGTGACCCGTGGGATCATCATCACTACTCAATTAAAAATTTCTGTGGAACTACGGTGGCGTGTGGTCCGCACATGGCCGCCGCAAGTCGCGATTTTGGGCGGAGCATCCGTGAGGCTCGGGTGGTGCTCGGTCGCTATTTGCGATTTTTAGGCTGGCCTCATCGTATGGAATACGAAAATACTTGGTAGCTATAGCTGTAGCTAAAAGAGAAATGTGCAAAAAAAATATCCATATTTACTTTTTTTTAAATTTGTGACTGAAATTTTAGCCTTGAATGATATTTGTTTATAAATGGGATCTCGGAGTCGGAGTCGGACTAAAAATTCCGACTCCTAGAGCAAGTGAGATTCCGACTCCGACTCCCCCTCAAATCCTCCGACTCCGAAACCCTGTTGCCAACAGCGCCAGACCCGACATGGACAGCGGGAACCCGTTAGAAAAAAATCACAGAAACTGCAAGTAGGCAGGATTCTACGCTGCTACAACATAAGGTCGAGTCCACAAGTCTTTCATATCAACGCGTTCGCTCCCCCACTTATCCGAACTGTGTCCTAGGGATTAGAGCAGAAACGTGCACGGATTTCTGAGCTTTAGTTCACTTCAATTTTGACGTGACATCTGTAACTTGCTGAGGAAGCTGATATGGCGGTTAACATTTGAATAACGTTTTGTTGCGTACACAAAGTTGTACTGAGTTTACACGTCATTCATCTCTAGGCATTTACTAGTCTGTATGTTTTGTGGCGTCGTTGCGAGCACAATGTTGTGTACGCTGCAAAACGTTATTAATGTGTTAACTGTCAAATGAGCTTCCTCGGCAAGTGTCACTTGACAAGAAGTAGATGTCTTTTCATATTTAGAGTGAACTTAAACTCAGAAAACGGTGCACTTTTCTGCCATCCTTAGGAACACATTCGCACAAGTGGATGAACGAACGCGATATGTATGAATGAAGTGTGCACTTGCCCTAAGATGTAATAGGGAGAGAGCAATACAAGAAGCTACACCTGTCTTGTTTGTAGAATGGCCTCCACACTTTTCCTGTGAAAACAATGTTGGAAGAGCGGACAGTTAAAAAAGTTACAGACTCATAAAATGAGATACCGGTACCCACACTCAGTGAGATGAAATACATAGTAAAAATAAAATAAATAAAACGAGCGCAACACTGATCGAGAGCAGTTTATATCGAGAATTTCCTGTACATATGACTACACAGTATGTAGCTAACTGACTTTCATTCGAACATCCTGTAGCATGCATGATTTTAAGAACAATGTGTGTTTCATTGCACCGTGCCAATAAATATGCTTGTGACTGTAAGTACACTTTTCAGGAGATTAAGATCAGTACTGTAATTACTGCCTTTTGTCTGGGCTGGAAATAGCTACCTATGTAATCCACTTTCATCCTGGAATTCTACAGTCTCATCATAGCAAAGTCATGGAAATATCATAAAATTGTGCTTCCTTCCAGTGCTGGGAATCCTGCACTGATATGAGAGTCAAAAATCTAGCTTTATTTCTATTCAAAAAGAATGCCAAATAGACTAGCGGTTACGTGCACTGTGTAGATAATTCGCGGCTGGACTTGACTGCGGGCAGAAGCTGCGATCCGACGACAAAAACAGCCTCGCAACTCGACACACGTGAGGGGACGTGAACAGCGTCACCTGAACCTCGTCCATTGACGTGCAAGGCAAAGTAAAACGGCTTGTACGGCCGTGGCGCTGAGGTTGTCTAACGCCATCGTCCGTTGCAGGCCAGGAATGCATTGGTCGTGCGCTGTGGCCAGCAGTTGATGGCACTGTTTCGACCGTACGCTGTCGATTTTCCAAGCTACCTAATTAAGTCTCGAGGAGCATCAGATGGGCCATAGCCGTAGGGTTAGCTTTGCCCATCCCGTGTTATGGGAGCAGCGCACCCAGGGGCACCCTACAGGTTGTCGTAGCTGTCTTTCGTACCCTTGTTTCTTTCCATTTTTTTGCTCTGCTAATGAGTGTTTGCTCTGGTTTCCCTCTTCTTTCCCAACTTACTGTTCCCATGCGCGTTGATTCTGTGTGGAAACACCCTCGTTCGTGGGTTCCACATTTGTGCCATTAACTTATTTTTCGAGACCGTCGGTCTGCGCGATATCTTCGCTTCACTCCATTGCATATTTTTACTAAATCGTGTTTTTTGCTAGTCATCTTTCCTGACATGCTGTAGCTACCTATTAATCCAGTGTGGAACAACCTCCGTCCGTTGGTTCTACGTTTCTTTGGTCATACTACACGTCTCTATCCTTGTCATCTCTTCGTCATCTGATATGTCAAAGGAGACACACTAATGGGTCGCTAATTAGAATATGCTAAGTGCAGTACCTACATGCACGGAGCGGCACCTGTGGACTGGCACTGTGTGGCACTGCTGCACTGTTGTGCGTGACTCATGGCCCTCCAGCCGCTCATGCTATTGATCTGCGGCCTCTGGCCTCCCTCGTGCTGCTCCTCACAAGCCCTCTTGTGCTGTCGGCCTGCACTGCTTCTCGTTTCTTCCATCCGTCGTCCAAATTGCTGCGTATGACCGTAGCTATTACCTTCGTATTCAACCCAGTAAGCTGGACGATACTAAGGATTGTCTTAAATTACCGCGCCTGTTTTATTGCACCTTTGCAACATGCACGGCTGGTCTTTGTTAAATGCAATTGTTGAAATTTATCCTTAGTTTTTCCCTTGCCACTTCTCCTTTTCTTCGTCATAACTCATGGATTTTTTCTCACTGGTAGGTACTTCCACTTGTCGCCATCTTAAGTTAATGTTGAGCAGAATTGTTTTGGAATGTATTGCTTGCGTTGTTTATAACTGGAACTTCTTCCTGTAGCTATTGGGGGTTAGTTGCATGTGATCTGGCACGAACAGCTTGTGATGCGATGCCGCGTCAGTCAATTTCAACCTCAGCTGTAGGTAAATTGAATGACATCATGACGGTGCGGGTGCTGCGCATTTGAAATAATCAAGTGGAGGAGAACATACTACAGTTCATATGTTCCCCTCCACTTGATTATTTCAAATAGCTGTTGTTTATTTCGTATGTGCACTGTTGCTTCTCGGCCAATATCTGCGGCACAGATGTTGGGTATTCGTATGCCTACCTGTTTGTCGCTGTGTGCCGAAGTTGCTATGAAAGCGATAATATGTGAGCATTTCCAACTGTACAATGTCGTGTTAGTTGCTGCAGTTGATGATTTTTTGGAAGATCTAGGTACTGAAGAGTTATTTTGTTCCGAAATATAGCTTCTTAAATTTACGTAAAAAGGCTTCATTGACGACTCATTATTGGTTATTCATCTATTGTATTTTTGTAATCACAGTGACAGTTGTAGACGCACAAGATGACTCAGTTACAATTCATTACAGGGTGATAAATGGTCATGGCAAATGAGGCCATGACAGCGCTAATGCACTCTACTAAGTGTATAAAAATAGAGGCCAGCGGAACGAGCTGGAGGG
>LQNS02276867.1:7369709-7390788 GCA_001587735.2 Parhyale hawaiensis
CCACCACAATTGCATTCGTACTGACTCACCCCCGCCGGTTGGGCTGCTTGGACACCGAGCCTGTGTCGTGTATCAACTTGTGCAACCGATCACCGCTGCGCCGATAAATTGCAGCGGGTACAGCGATTTTTCGACACCTTCTTCTCATGCGTTGAAAAACCGCAGTAAAACTACCTAATTGGCGAATTGTTTATTTTGCGGCAATTCTACAGTTCATTTCGGCCATTTACAACTCATTTCCACTAGCATGACTCCTTTCGGCGGTCCTACGACAATGTCACAGCGATTATTTTTGCCTGGGTAGGCGTTTGGGACATCTTTTCATTCGTGCCCACTTTACTTCCTTCCGCTTTCACGCTCCTACTAATGTTACTATACTGTGTTTTCCTCTTCATTCTTAACTTACTGTTCCCAGACGCGTTGATCCTATTTGGGAACACCCTCCTGCATGGGTTCCTCGTTTCTGTCGACATACTATATGTCCCGTTTTCTTTCCTCTCTGTGATCATCTTTGTGGTTTAAACGGAGACTTAAACTACTCACTTAGTCTATAATAATATTGATGTCATTGTAATCTAGTAGTTATTCATTTATAGGGTCTACAATAATTTGGGGACGACACAGAATAAAAGTAATTTAGCTACGAGATAGAAGATGTATGTCACCCACACCTATTGAATACGTTCATATCGATCGTAGTCATTTGCGCAACACTGACCGATAGTACTACGGCATGTGTTACCTTAGGTGGCTGCCTATACGACCTTGAGGAGCTTCAGCTGACGTGTTAAGTGGCTCAGGTGCGCCCTGCCTCGCTACATTTCCAAGGCTTCCGTGCTCTCTAGCATATTATCCCATAGCATATGTGGACGCGCTCTTCTCATGTTGGCCTGTGCTCTGAGAAATTCCTATGTATATAGCTACAGTTTTGCCTTGCAGTGGAACTTTGTTCATAATAATTCGAGGGCTTAGAGCCAGAAGTGGTTATGTCCATCCTTGACGAAATCCAGTTCCACTCACCAAGTGGGTGCTTGCGAGGCATATTCCCAGTGTCACAAGTGTCTCTTCATAAAAAAGAGATATGGTATGAAGAGATTTGCCATAGACATCTAAATAGCACCCACCTGGTGAGCAAAACCCAACCTCACCAAAAATGAACATAGCCACTTCTGGCTCTAAGACCTGGATTATGTACAGCACGTAAACCCCTTGCTACTGACCGTGCCTCCACGTAGCTACCATATTGCTCTTGAGTTGTTATTAAAGAAAGAAAACATTGCTCTGCTTCTCTCTCTGGTAGCGTCTGCCGTAGCCAGGCTATGCTGTTTAGCCATTCTGTCGACTTTTGAATTGAGCAGGCTAAATGGATGAGCTGGCTTAGCCTAGCTGTCAGCTCTTGGTAAGTTTTTTAACATGAAACTCCAAACAAAACTTTTGTAAGATTAAACAAACTTCCATGTATACGAGGGCACAAAGATAAAGTGCAGACGAAGAACGACAATACGATCGTGGGTCATTTTAGCTTACCTCTGGTTAGTTAACACCTAAAGGCCGAAGTTATGGTAACTACTGCCCCACAAGTCTTTACTCTCCAAGTAGGAGTAAGAGCATTGTAAAATCCTTGTGCGTCTTATACCTCCCCGTGCAGTTTGACGGTAAATGAGTTGGCTCGTTTTCCAATTTGGAATTTTTAATATTTGGGTGCATTTCGTAGTTAGCTATCAGTCGAACGAAGCGATTAAGAAGAATCATTCTAGCGCGTAGTTTTCCCTTTTGGGGTAGGTACTATACTTTATTACTCAGTACTCATACTGTATGTTAACAAAGCATACACTACTCCGCGTTAAGTCTGTAGGGCAGCTAACTATCAAGTGGTATTAGCTGGAACTCTGCCGTTATCCTGCTACCTGCTGTCCGACTTAGAACCCTCACCTCTGATCTTATGTCCTCTTGTCAGCACTGCAGCAGGCTCGTGCTGTTCCAGCATTCCATGTTAATTGTTGCTCTGGAGCGTTGTTATAATCATTTAATATAAGTGAGGTACACTTATCCTTATGCCACCCCTGAAATGTCGGGACTGAGCACCACATAGGTTTTATTAGACATCGCTAATTACCTCCGCTAAGTAGGTTATGTTTTCGTCGTGTCTGTCTGCTGTCTGTCTGTCTGTCTGTCTGTCTCTTTGTCTGTCTGTCACCAAGATAACTCAAAAAGTTGTGAACCGATTTGGACGAAATTTACAGGGATTGTTAGGAGGAACAGATGATTAACTTTTGATGAAGATATGTCCATCCGTTTGCTTGTTTGTCTGCCTCATTTTTCTCAATGCCATAATTCAAAAAGTTATGGATTTTTATGAAATTAACATGAGGTGTTAGGTATGTAACAAAAAGTAGGTGACCAAATTTTGGTAATGATCCGTTAGTTTGTCACTGTTTTTAGTTTTCGGCTTGTTAGCACAATAACTGACAAATAATGAATGGATCTTTATGAAATTTATAGGGCTTGCTAGCAATGTTGAAAGACATAAATGATCAAATTTTGGTGCATATCGGTTTGTTCGTTTTTATGTTTGACTCATGTTTGCCATAACGTTTGTTAGGAGTAGGCTATAGGTAGTCTAACTCAAAAAGTTACGAACGGATCTTCAAGAAACTTGCACAAGCTGTTATTGCTATCAAAAGACACAAATAATTAGATTTTGGAATTTATACAAAGAAAGTTATGGTTTCAGAGCAAATTTGAATTTTTGCTACTGTTGCCTCACTTGGCGGAGGTATGCGCTCTCAGAGTGCTCTAGTTATTAATATAACAGGTCTGTAAATCGTGTTCTTTTCAGCCTAGTGCTGTAGGTCTTTATTTGTGTGTGTATAATTAAAACTTGAAGGATTAAAATCGGGGTGCGGAGTCGGAGGATTTGAGGGGGAGGAGGAGTTCGAATCCCATTTGTTTCTAAGAGTCGAAGTCGGAATTCTTAGACCGACTTCGACTTGTGAATATATTTTATAAAATGTCTCATTTTTTTTTTTTTCAAATTAATTGATGATTTTTGGTCTTAAGTTGTAAAGAATAGTAAAAGATTTTGAAAATGTAGAGAAATATTGCTTTTGGTGTTTTCCTTGCGTTCACCATTGACATTGGGGTAGCTACCCTAGATGGTGTGAGCAGTCCTATGTAGCTACTATGTACGCATTGCGTCACACTATAGGTATGCCTTTCTCTCTTGCTACTACGGTATTGCAGTGGTGGCATAAATTGGAACGGACTTTTATCGTGATATATCCAGTTGTTGTAACTCCGTTTTGTGTAGCTGCCCAATTAGCTATTAAGCTACCCATGGGTATGCACGTGGTGCCTACTTTACTAGCGTTACTGCTTCATATCCTACCTGTGATACTTTTTTATGTCCTTCACGTTTCAATAAACTTATTGTTATTATTATTATCGAGGGGATTTCACGACCCAAATTGGATCGGTTGAGCGATGTTCAGCTCTACACTCAGGCGCCGGGTCGCACTATCGTCGTTAACGACGATTTTGCGTTCAAGTAAGCTTTCCTGCGCGCGCCACCACTAAAATAAACACTACCTAGGCTAACCCAACCTAGCCTAACGTCCTTACCTACCCTTCTAACCTAATCCAATCTAACCTTACCTAACGTTACCTAACCTGACATAATCAGCGATACAGCGAGCAGCGCGGCGCACAAACTTGAATGCCGCTCAGACGCACACGATCTGCGTACACAAACACGCACAAAAAAAAAAAAATTCACGAACGACGATAGCGCGGCCCGGATGATGCTGAGACGTTTGTTCTTTGATTTTATCATGAATTTGCTAGGCAAAAACGTCGTGATGATTTTGTTCAATTGCTTAGCAGTTTCGTAGGTCTGAGTCGTGACCTGTGAAATGATTGGGCGTAATGGTTCCCATTTTTCTAAGTCTTTACCGTCCCGTAAATGTAGCCGGGAGAGTATTCACCGATGATCGGTTTGAAGATATTTGTAGGTTGTCCTTTATTTGCAGCGCCTATTAGTTTGTTTTCTTCTGTTTTTAGCTGGGCAGTCGGAACTTTTCTGATTCGTTGAAATACGCTAGTGTCGGCAAGGATTTGGTTCAATTTTTTGTTTATATTCTTCTCGGTCGAGGATGACAAATGCGTTGGATTTATCGGCTCGCCGTACTATAATGGAGTGATGGTCCTTCACTTGCTGGCCTGCAGTCCGTAAATTTGCTAAGGAGAGTGCTGTGGTCGAAGTCGCGGCGTTTCGTGCTCTCTGCTTTGAGCTAATCTCCTATGCTGGGATATTTTCGATTTTTCCCTCGAGTGCATAGCCTATAGTTCAAATTTTGTCCGAAGTGTTCGTTATTTTCAGTAGTTACAATATTTGTGTAATGAGCCGAAATACGACCTCCGTCAATTACCTCATGTAACTGCGTGACGAGAATATATAGACAGAGTTGAGTTGTAGCATTCGAATGGCACAATATATTTCGTTAAATCATGTTTCATGTTCAGTCTACCCGGGACTTTATCAGCACTACCTATTTGAAATCATCGTACGTGATTCCAAATCATTGCTTCGTCATAACCCAGAAAAAAGGTATTGATATAAAATGTGTTTCTTTTCCTTTGCTGTCAGCATCTCCATCGCGTTTCAAACAATGGGGGTCCACCCACCCCCAGGTGTCTGGGTTCTGTGATTGTACGAGTCATTGTTTGTTTATTTTGTTTATTCTGATTTATGCTTCAAAGTGTCATGCCAGACAAAAATCTAATTTTACAAGTACCAGATAAAATCATGTGTATGTGTTAAATATTATTACTCATGAACTTTATTCATAAAGTCTATTCATTACCAATATAATGACATCATCCTTTATTTATATTATCGTTTATTCACAATTTAAATATATATATATATGCTCATACCAGTCACGGAAGGCTCGTAACACCTCTATAGTCCATCATGATGTGAAATTATCAACTTTATGTTATGGTCGGATGAGGCACTGCTTTTTATTCTCACGGCACAAATTATGGTGAACTTTGTCATATAGTGTTTCGTGAGAGAGTTTTGAGTTTCCGAAATAGATTGTAATCAAATTGAAAGTTATTGTGATGTTTCTATCCACCACCTGCTGCCCCTATGCTGCCAAGAGAATTTAATTGCTATGCGTTTTGGATATTCTCGCTGGGATTCATTTGCGTGTTCTATCGATTGGTCTCTTTGCATTTTAGCGCTGTGATAGCTACTTGTTACAGTAAATTGTTCGGTTGCCTATTGTGTGTTTCATTAACGTCCGCATCAGAATCCGAACTCATATCGATTTAATTTAAGATGTTTAATTGATCATTGATTGTATTAATTTATTTCAGTCATTGTTGTCTGAGTTATATTTGCATTATTTGTTTTTCATTATTTGATCATTTGTTATGATCGTGTGGGGGGTGGCTTGCCTCCTAAAATATGGCCTTATGCCCACATATTTACATATATATTACTGTGCAATTAATTACATATAGATGTTTATATAATAACTACACCGCCCATTTAAATACAGGTACACGCCGTAACATCTGGAGAGCCGGGGGTCGGAGTCGGACTTGAACCATCTGACTCCGCAACCCTGATAAAAACACAACTTCGACTTACATGTTCAGTTCTTTAGTACCACACTCGCTCGCGTTGATATCAAACTGCGCTCAATGTGGTTCAATGGATACAGTACCTACCACTATCCTGCGCAGACATGGAGCCTACAGTTCGATTACATTTTTCATTCCTTGTACTTAGTTAATTTTACTCTAATGAAAATACAGTAAGGCTAAGCGGAGCTGGTAATATTAGTGTAGCTTTGGGCAAAATTGCCCGACTTGTGGATATAATACAGTCAATAGATAACGGATACTGAGATGTGTGTTACCTCGGAGAGAAATTTCGCGCAAGCTCAGTATGAGCACTCGTGCGTCAGCTGGAGCCGCCTACCAATATTGCCGCTACGTTGCACGTGGGACAGCAGTGAAAAGCAATATAGAAATGACTAAGTTTTCTTCCAAGACATTTCGGAGCTCGCTAACTTCGCTTCCACGATGACTTTGTTAACAGGACTCACCATCAGATTACCTGTCAAGTGTATAAAATCTACAATATAATAAAGACCGATGTGTATTTATCTGTTTATTTATTTATCAATTTTCTGTCACGCTTTAACAAAACAGGCGGAAATTAGCCCAGGTTGGAGGCGCTGGTCGTCGTCTCAAGTTCCATTCAAACTGATAAGTAGAAAATGATCTGCGTTGCAGATGATGGAAAATTTACACTAGGCCTATATCCGATTTCCGGTCTTCCTTGGACAACGTTCAAGTCCAATGAATGCTACACACGCAGCTTCTTTAAGCAATCTCATGCATCGTCATTTCCACTCGCTTCTGAGGTCTCCTTCATCCAAACTTCAGCTGCCCTTAGTTTACTCTGATACTTCTTCAGTGGTCAGAGACTGCTAAAAATACGAGGATTTCTTCGCAGCTAATAATTTTCTCCATCTTGGATACTTCTTTCGACAGAACAGTTTTTCATTTGAGGAAAAATACTTCCGAGTTAGGTCCCAGCGCGAGTATCCTGGATACAGAGCTCAGTATTTATTAAGAGCAATATCAACTGCGACTAAATAACACTGCACTTCAGCGTATTTCCGAAGGAAAGTTTGTTGCTGTCTCAGCCTAGCGTGCTCGTCTGCAAATTCCCCAATTAAGTTGGCAGTTGCATTGCATCCTTCATAAGGAAGCTAATAAGAAAATTATGATCAACGAAGACGGATCATCAGAAATTCCTCGCTGTCATATATTTACTGCGCGGGCAGTCTAGTTTTAAATAAAAACATCCTGTTTTGTACATCTTTCATCACAGCTGGTAAGAGTATGAACTTTTATAACTGAGAACTTTACTCAACTTTATGGGTGTAAAAAAGAGTCCATTTCGTGTAGCTATATACTGTAATCTATTCTTTTAGCATGGAAGAATTCCAGAAGCTGCTTTTGGTACCCGCGCTCCGCATTGCCATATTGACTATAGCTAATAGTTTTCGTGGCGTTTAAATCCCACAACGCATGCTGTAAGTAAACGTATGTGCGTCGTTTGCGAGAGATCATTACAGGGCGTCGGACCGCGCGCCTTCGGTCACCGTTTGCTCCTTTTTTGGAGGTAATTTACGTACGTAGCTCTGCAGAACTTCTGCTCCCGTCTTGATGGTGACGATGCGGTGCCATGACTGCACCCACTGGCAGGGCATGCAGTGCAGTACACAGCAGTGGGAGCAGCTGCACGGTGTGCACCCATGCACAGGCCAGTGTCGTGCCTCCTACGCACTCTCTTCCATGCATCTGGGTGCCGTTATATACTCGACCAAGGTTGGCCTGCTGCTCTCGCTGCTGCTTTGCAGAGGCGGGCGAGTGCTTGTGTTCTCCCGTCCGTCTGTATTGCGGCAATCTGTTCCCTCTGCAGCATTGCTACAATTAGCTTCCGCCACTGGGGTATATCCGATGTCTCAAAGACATTGGGATGGTGTGCTTCATGTGGTCCTTCTCAAGTCTCGACTTACCGTCCATTGCTGTACTGAGCTTGGGCGCTGCTGCTCGTCGTCTGGTGCCCTGCCCTTTGCCTGCACGGTATGCGGGCGGGCACTCGCTGCTTCCCGTGCCGTGCTTTGCTAGCTGCATTTACTTCCGCCACCTGAGTATCGTTCCTTGCTAAGTCTTCCGTGCGGGTTGCCCCTTCACGGCGTGTTCCTCCTCTAGATATGCCTGCCCAGTTTCATTCTCTACCATTTCCTCACGCCCCCCAGTGGGCTTAGGATGGGCCGTAGGGGGTTAGGCTCGCACATCCTATATTATGGGGCCCGGCAACCCCCAGGGGGCTCGTGTAGGTTACCTCAGCTGTTAGCTAGGCCTTCGGGACGTCTGTCTTTCGTGACCACTTTGCTTCCCTTCCCGATTTCATACTCCTACTTGCTCATGCTTTATTCTGTTCTTCCTCTTCTTTCCCGACTTGCTGTTCCCATGCGTGTTGATCCTGTGTAGGAACACCTTCGTGCATGGGTTCCCGTTTCTATCAACAAACTATGTCTTTTGCTCTTTCTTCTGTGATATCGTTCCGCTCGGAAACAGAGGCTTGAACTTCCTGATGATAACTAACTATTACCATGTCCTCAGGCGTGTGCCGCATACGTCTGGTGCTCTTTGTATATTGTTCCACCCAAAGGTTTCACGCAGAACCTTCACAGGTTCTATAGCGATGGAACCTTTGAATGTTCTTAATTGAAAAACGAGGAAGTAAGGAAAATCCCCGGAAACACAGGATGCGAAAAATATGAAGATCTGATGCAGGAGCTAATGCCAACAGTTAGCTACACACGTTAGCAAAGTTTCGACGTTTGTGGTGGTCGTTACGGTATCATATTTTACCCTAAATAATCATAGAAGTATATTTTTACGTCTTGTTGGTATTTGTTCGGATTTTTTTGCGTATGTAGCCTATCATATCTTTTTATGGCTTCCAAGCGTTTGCTTTGTAGGAATGTTCGTACTATCCATGGTCTTTCGTGTGCTATTATGCAACACGAACGAGTGTGCGTAGACCTGCCAGTCAGGGTGTAGGATCCAGTTGCCTTTTGTTTACTTCAGTGAAGCGAAACTTCTACGTTGTCGAGTATGATGTAGAACACCGCGGCCAGACAGCAGTACGTACCGTACCGGTCTTGTTCTTTGTGACTGGCGTGCAGTAGCTATATATACATGTATATACCTTTCTTTTCCAGCTTGTAGAAAACGTGGCTTCACCTAAAACTACAATATTACCCTCTATATAATATAGGGCCTTGTATATAATCCTTGCCGTGAAAATTAAATAGCTAATAAGTGTGACCCTTTCACTTGTTCATTTCTCCTCATTATTTATGTCTGGGAACATAAATATGCCCACATAAGTTCTTACGTAAGTTAATACTAGAGTGGCCATTGACTGGTTCACTATTAGGTACTCTCATAAAGAAATTGACATGACCTTAGTTTATTGTTACTTTCTCTTACGAGTTGTTTGTTTGTAAGGTCGAAGACAATCTAATCCTGTGGTCCTAGGTCTGCTCAGCAAACACGTCTGGTCATCATGTATCTCCACGTGGCTTGTATCACGACGTCTTGGGGAGAAATCCTCAAATTCGACTGTTATTTTAGCCATTATTGAAGCTTGTACAGCCAAGAAATTGTTCGTGATTGTTGTTTGCCGTACCATTTCAATATTGTTTAAAATGGGCAAATTTTCGCGTCAGTTACCAGCCTGTAATTTGTAACTACGATATACTATGTACAATTGAAGGAAACTATTGCATACCATACATCGTGCTCAAATTGGTCCCTGCCTTTTTCTGCGGCGTCGTTAAGAAATTGACCAGATTTTTTGTTTAGATAAACTACGTATGTCTCCCATCTGTTGACGTCTAAAGCTGCTGGCGAATCTTGCCGTCCATAGTTACGCTGTTTATGTTGTTGACAGGAGCGGTTATCGAGCCAGTCATCCGCACTGGAGAGTCGTGTCGACAGTCTGGAGGAGGAGTTAGCGGATGTGCGCTCTATAAAGGAGGGCCTCACCACCTACATACGCCAACTGGAGCAGGCCAATGATGATCTCGAGCGAGCCAAGAGGTGGGTATGCGGTGATTTTATTTTTGGAAATGATTTAATGTGCCTTCCGTTAGGGAACTAAGACTCTGGCAGTGCATTGCACGGCACAGCAGCTCTTTGTCAGCACGAATTCTACAGCAGGAGGCGGGCTAACCTTTTGACCCACGAGCCACATCATCACATGGCCGGCCGGGCCAGCTGCAGCTAAGCAATATTAGAACTACAACGTCTCGTGGCGTAAGACCATCACCCGCGTTGGAGCCAATTCAACAGTCATTTTTGATGGCCTGTTAATCCTAGTTTCTCATATGGATGCTGTGTCCATAGGAAAAATTAGAGGCCTCGTGGCGTGAGACGATCTGCCGCTCTGGAGGAAAATTCAACGCGGTCATTTTTACGGCCAGCTAGGCCTAGTTTTTTGGCATGGGTCACATCCAGGCCAACCCACAAAACTCACTACAATAAATTATGAAGATTGCTCAACTCCTTCGACTACTTTTTGGGTGGACAGACATACAAATATATATATATATATAGGTATTTACTTAAATCTTCAACGAAATCAATATCACCTAATTAATAAGATTAACGGGCCGAATGCAGTCCGGCTGGAGCTACTTAGGGCGCACGTAGAGTCCAGTTTCTGCTCGTTGATTCGTGCTCGAAGGCAACTTGCTCAGGTGGTCGAGGTTTACACTTGACGTTTCGTTCAAGTTTAATTACTAAAAACAATTCATTTTACCGTAATTCGATCAGCATGTAAAACTGCTTACGCCGACAACAGGATGCTTAATCGTGTGCATGGTAAAGTAAAATGACTCAAGAGTTTCATTTGCAGAATCTGTTCCGCTGCGTCAGATCTACTGCCTGCCCGCCTTCTTCCCAGCGTATTCCTTACCTACGCTCAGTACGCTAAGTTTTCTCTTCCTCCACGATAACGGCTAGGTAGGTAGCCTACCTGTGTATTTTTCATGGTGAACGATGTCCAAACATCCTCACAGATGATAACGAGACATCAACTTATGAGCTACGAAATAATAGCTAACTTATTGGCAGTAACCAATATGCAGTCCTAAAACATCCGTAGTTGCCAGAAACCGCCGTTTGCCAAAGATCAAGATGTTACTAGAGAAATTGTATTTTTCTCTTTGGGTAGTGGAAGATGATACGAAGGAGCTAACGAATTTTGTAAAGAGTTGATTACAGTAGGCCCCGGATGTTTCGACACGTTCGGGATTGGCCTTATCAAAATATGTGGGTTAATGAATGAAGAGGGTTTCGGTTAAATCGACTCACGCTAATAGTAATTCAACACGCGGAAGTGGTAATTCGACAAATACAATTTGTAAAACATCAAAACATCATACGTAGTATGTACTTTAAAATCATCAAGCCTACTTATTAGAATATAGCTCTTATTAGCACTTCCATTTACAGTAGCTACTTATTAAACAGTTTGACTGTGGACAATTCGACAACCCCGGTTAAATCGTCACTTTGTCGATTTAGCCGGGTTTACCGGCGTTTCAAATCCACACCCTCCCTCCCCGATATTTTGACGTTTGAAAATGCTAATTCATAACTTTCAAAATATGTCGAATTAACTGATACTGTATTCGAATTATCCAGGGTCTACTTTATAAAAGAATTGAAATCAGGGGAAAGTTATAAGTAGGCAAATGTCACACACTCAAAATACCGCATACCATCATCCATCGGGTCATTTATCAAAAGGCTTAAAAGTTCGGAAACCGTCAAAAACCAACTTAGATCTGGCAGGACGCGGAAGATTTCCCCTGGAGTTCAAGAAAATGGCCAGGAAAGTGTCTGAAAATCCCATGACTATCTACTCGCAAAGAGCTTCAGGACTTGTTAGAAGCAGTGACAAGCATTGGCCTTCATTCAATAAGCCACGAGCTGCACCAAAACCGTTTACGTTTTTGAACTCCTCGCAAAACTTTCCTGCTATCGAAGCGAACTAGAGAAGCTCGTCTGAAATTCGTCCGTTAGCACAAGGACAAGCCTGAATCGTTCTAGGATAACGTGTTGTGGTCGGATGAAACTAAAATAGAGCTGTTTGGACGAAATTCAAAGAACCATGTGTGGAGGAAGGACGGAAGGCATTCCCACGAAAAAACATCATTCCCACTGTGAAATTTGGTGTTTACGATTTGGGGATGCTTTTCATCACTTCGAGCAGGTAACATTCATATCATAGAAGGAAGAATGAACGTTCACATGAATCAGAACATTTTGAGGGAACATTTGCTCGGTTCAAAAATTCGGCCTACCGCAAGTAGCTATTCATTTTTTAGTAGGACAGTGATCAAAAACCACGAAAAAATAGTTCACCGATAATCATGTAAAACAACTAGAAAGGCCAAGCCAGTCCCCTGATTTGAATCTGATAGAAAACTTGTGGCTATTTTTTAAATAAAACATTTGTGCGAGGAGGCTGAAGTCCATTCTGGAACTCATTGAAATCTGCAAAGAAGAATGGGCTTAAATCTCTCAGGAAACACGTCAAGGCTTGGTGAAAACTATAGAAAGAGAGTAATTGCCATTGAACCGAACAAAGGCTACGCCACAAATAGTTTATTTAAATGTTTTAAAAATCGTTTTTTGTGTGTGTGTTGTGTTGTACGGCCGTGTTCTGCACTTGAGGCACTGGTACTGCGACCGCAGATAACCACCCCACGGGGAGAGGGAAACTACCCTATTCTAGCAGAAATGGCCCCCGCAGAAATTTTGCTAATAAATATTCAACAAATAATCACATTCCAACGAACATACCTGTGTAGGAACATCATCCTAACGTAACCCAACCAATTGCAGCTGTCTATTTATCTTTATCTTGGTTATGTCGCTGTCAGACTTTTCGGGATTTTGCAGGAAGCCACCCAACTCGTCGCTATTAGCTACCTTCTGCAATTCTTTCCAAGGAAGTTTTCCTTCCAATAGCGGCCCCGAAGTTGTTATCATGGCTTATATCCCTGCCTTGCTTGAAACTGCGACTTTGCTTCTTTCTTTGTGTTTCAGGCATTGTGTGTCATGCGACCGTAGGGTCAGGATCGTCCGACAGTTGTTAGGCAGAGCTTTCTCTCGAGGCGTAGGGCAAACGGTTGCGTTTGTTATTGCTTTGAACATCTTATTTCATAGGAGTTGCTCTTCGAGAAAGCTAAATTTTCACGACATTTTTCTCTCGTGTCTACTTTAGTACTACATCTTTCGTTTTTTATACCTACATGCTCCTCTCGACGATGCTTTCTTTCTTTTTTTTTTTCTTTCTTTCTTTTTTGCTGACTTCTGTTCCTATGCGCTTTTATGCAGTGCATGAAATACCCTCGTGCATAGGTTTCATTTTCTTTTGTTTTACTACATGTCTCATATTTTTCTTGAATGAAAAACCGTTGCAATGACTGTGGCTTCTTAGTCTAACATCTAGCTATATGTACCTACCCTTTTCACACAGTGCTTAATTGTGGGTAGCATCTAATTCTAACTCGTGTTACTGTACGCAGAGCGACCCTCACATCTCTAGAAGACTTCGAATCCCGCCTCAACCAGGCGATCGAACGAAACGCTTTCCTCGAGTCTGAGCTGGACGAAAAGGAGAGCCTTAAAGAAATGGTGCAGCGACTTAAAGATGAATCGAGAGGTAAGGCGGACTACGACGAATGGCCAATTGTCACATGATGCTAGTTGGTTTCAGTCTCATTTGGACTCACTGATAAGTGCTAGTTATGACGTACTATGGAAATAATTACAAAAGGAATTATGATACCGGTATGTGCCGAGCAATGAAAAGCACAACTCCATCTAGAGTTTTATTTTGTTGAGATTGTGTCTCCAGAGAGTTTGTTATAAATGCGTTTCGCACATACAACATTCTAATGTGTTAGCCTTAACATTCAAATGTATAGACGCATTCTTTGTATCATGCGAGTTCAAGTCTGGCGGAAGAAGCCACCGTGCTTCAGGTCAGAGCCTCTAAGATAAAGAACCTAAAAGGTCGTTTAAGACACCGTACAAAAATGTGCCGGTTTACCAGCACTGTGCGTTGAGCGACATGCGTAAATCTCAATGACCTTCCGGCCGGAACCTATATCAATCAAATCTGTCTTTCAAAACCTGTAACCTGAGTTTCGGTGATATTTGTTATGCTCATAAAGTAATTTACCAGCGGACTTCCGACTCTATTCTGGCGGAAGCAACCGGTGTTCTAAATAAAGCCGTCAATCATAGATATTTAAATGCGCTTGTGCTATCAAGCGTCAGCCTATTTTGGTACCTAGCCTTTCTGTACCGACATTGTCTACGGCATTCTGCTTGTAGCACTTATTCAGATGTAGACCTTGTAGGTACTTTGTTGTCTGCATCTGTCAAGTTGCATACTTGCTACTTCTTATTGGATCATATCTTCTAAGTCTTGTATAATAAGATGTACCTAACTAAACAAGATCTTTACGACGTTCCTTCACCATCCAGCTCTGTAGCCTGATAACATTATTCTGCATTGAAGTTCACTCTCACAACCAAGTACGGTGACGAACTCAATTAGAACTCACGCATGCACATAACTTGAATATATGTATTACAGAGTTAGCCCTCAATTAAGTGTGAATGATGATGCTTGGGTGTGCTCAGTTTGGATCGATGTGAAACCATGTGCACATTGTCGTAGACTACCGGGTTGTTGATTCTTATAGAAGAACAATGGTGTTTGGTTTACAGTGGATTCTCGATATAAACTGAATTTCGCTAGAATTGAACATGTGTGATCATAATGCGATTTGCTAAATGATACTTAGACTACCCGATTTTCAAGCCTAGTTTTTAATTTTTCGTGCTGTAATTCGATAATTGGTTCATAAGAGCTGCTATTTTTATACCCAGAACAGTGCAGCTGGTAATATCAAGGTCATCTCGCTTATTTACATGTGTGGCGTTAATCCGTTAGGACATACATACCTGGCTGCTTGTGTTTAAGGTCATGAAATATTGCAATTGTTATGTTAGATAAAATATTAAGTGCTTAACAAATCGTGATTAAAAGTCCTCTCAAATTACCGATGTGTTTTTAATTATGTTTGGACTGAGTGTCCTAACAACCAACAGTTTGGCGATGTATAAGGCGAGGTAAGGAAGGAGGATAAAGTCCGAGTCGGAAGATTTGAGAGAGAATCAGAGTAAAAAAAACCGCATTCCCTAGGGAGTTGGAATCTGAATTTAGAGCCCAATTCCGACTCTGGAGTACCTATCACTGTAACTACAAACTATGAATTTTTTTTAAATTTACTTAAAATTTTAGGTTTTGTTTTGAGAAAATAAAGATATTGCAAATGTGATTATATGAATATTTTTTTGCTAAATTGACGAATTCAGTCCCATATGGTGCAAATAATAAGGAATTGCAAATGCCAACGTATTATTTTTCTTGAGCTCATCGCTGTTGCATATTCTTAGCATTCAGTTGCTACCTACTTAGCATGTAGCTACCACACCTATAGAGTAATTCGTTCTGGATGATTGATAATTACCTCCGCCCAGGAGGGTGTGTTTTCGTCGGGTTTGTCTCTCTGTCAGTCTGTCACCAAGATAACTCAAAAGGTTATAGACGGATTGTAATGAAATCTAAAGGGATTGTTAGTGTGTTAGGAGGAACAGATGATAAACTTTTGGTGAAGATCCCTTCATCTGTTTCTTTGTTCACTAGTCTGCCTCATGGCTCAAGAAGTTATGAACTGATTTTTATGAAATTTACAGGAGTAAAGAGTAAATTACCAATTTTTTGTGATGATCTGTATACGGTACCTATTCTTTTGTTTGTCGCTATTTTTAAATTAAATATACTTGGTGGCACAGTAACTAAAAAAGTTATGAATGGATCTTTATGAAATTTACAGGAGTTGTTAGTAATGTTAAAAGATATAGCTAAATGATTAGATTTTATGATGATTGGTTGGTCTGTTAGTGAGTTTAACTTATGTTTGTCAGAATGTTTGTTAGCAGCAGAACTCAAAAAGTTATGAAAGGTTCTTCAAGAAAATTACTGACGCTGTTAATACTGTCAAAAGGCACAAATGGTTAATTTTTGCGTTGATGCAATGAAAATCGTGGTTTCAGAACCAATTTGAATTTTTATTTTCGTTGCCTTGCTTGGCGGAGGTATGCGCTCTCAGAGTGTTCTGGTTAATTTTGAAGTATGGGTGTATGAAACTTTAAGTTCCCTAATGGGACTAATAATGCCAAATATTGTTAATGTAAGAAAAAATATTTTCTTTAGCTTAATCTAACACTAAGAATGACCGTCGTGTGTTTATATATTTTTATTTATTTACTAGTGAACCCATGCGTGAAAAAATTCACGCAACAATAGATAGGTATATAAATTTGCTTAATATTGGCCGGTGCGGAATCTTCTCGTCTTTGACTTGCTTCTTCTTCATCACAAGAAACTTGTGACTACATTTCTTCATTGAATGTACTTTCCTTACTAAAATACATATAGAGGAAAACGCTACGACGGCCTACTCAAATTAGCGTAAGAGATAACGGTAGGTACGTGCTTTCTACTGGGCAGTACACTTCAATTCGTCTTCTGCGCACTCCTTCCCTCCCTTACATAACATGCAAAAAAAAAAGAAAACTTTTAGTAAGCGCTGAAACATCACTGAACTTCATTTCCGCTGCGTATCCAGAATGCACAGTGAGATAGCAAGAAGTTGGAATAAATAATTACTACGTCTACTGTACCGGAAGAAATTGGTTTCTCTATGCTTCGCTGATTTGCTGCAAAATGTGTACATTGTAAACCAAAAGAAAATATGATTTAGGTGTAAAGTAATGAATATCAGGCTCCACGAGAACGGCAAGAGAAGCTGGAAGAGCAAAAACTGCATTCATCGTTACTAACGATTAGCAATATTCTTTGCCCACAGTCGATATTGCTTCAAATGAATGTGGAGGTCTGTATCCAAGATACTCGAGAGTGGCACGTGACTCGGACTAGGAGAAAACTTGTTCTGTTGAAAGAAAGACCCTAAAATGGAGAAAACCATTTGCTGCCAAGAAATAATCTTGGTTTTTAAGCTCGTACTGACCGCTGAAGAATATCTTACCATTTACCTCGATAATTATACTGTCAAAATAAAACGATCTGTGTAAACTAAAGGCGGCTGTAATTTTAATAGAGAAGAGGTTGTCTAGAGAAACTGTATGCATCTGCATTGATTGGACTTCAAATTTGTCAAAAAAGGACTGGAATCAGATATCCTGTTCGAGTGCCATCATCAGCAATCTGGAATATTTTCTACCTGTCAGTTTCCTATGAAGCTTGGCAGGATCAGCACAGTCTTTTAGCCGATGATTAAACTGATGAAGCCAGGAGTGCCAGAGCTAATTTTTGCCTATTTCGTTACAGAGCGTGACACTAAACCTATAAATAAATAAAAATATATATATATAAACACACCACGGTCTTTCTTAGTATCAGATAGGTTTTGTGTCACGCTGTTAACAAAATAGATAGGCAAAAATTAGCTCTGGGCTTCATGGTTTCAACTGTGTGTTCATCTGCTTGAAGACTGTGGTCATCCTGCTAAGCTTCATAGAAAACTGATGGAGTCTGTTTTTTGTATAAAATCTATAACTGCCCCAGTCACCCACTGTCTGAGTTTCTTCCAGATCCATTTGTTCGGGTGAGGTATACTCGGTGGACTGGTGCTCTTCATGAGTTTGCCTTGGAACCTTTACGATGCCGTACGGGCCAGTATTCCCGTTCGTTTTTTTTTTTCATCGTGTGTGGATGTTTGGAATGGTCTTAAAGGCTCTGTCTTTACTGGTGCTGGTATTGGCGGCTTTAAACGATCTGTACACAGAGCTGTTCTGTGATCTCGGATCTTCTTTTTTTCATTCTTTCGTTTTCTCCACCCACTGGGCTGGTTGCGTGGGGGTTTGTTAACCTCATTGAGTTTCTCCGTTCCTACGTCGCCAGCCTGGTGTGATTTAATGATAATAATAATAGAAAATATTCCAGGTTGCAGATGATGGCACTCGAACAGTAGGTATATCTGAATGCCGGTCTTTATATGACTGCGTTGAAGTCCACTCAATGTAGATGCATACGGCTTCCCTAAACAATCTCTTCCATCTAGTTGTGTACTCTCATCTGAGATTTACTTCATCCAAACTTCAGCTGACACTCTTATTTTGTTAATTTTCGCGGCAACTGGTAAGATATGTTTGAGCGGTCAGCAGGCGATTAAAGACCACGATGATTTCTCGGCTGCAAATTATTTTCTCCACCTATTTTGGGTTCTTCTTTCAACAGAACAAGTTTTCTTTTCAGGAAAAAATTTTCCGAGTCTGAGTTATATGCCACCCTTGAGTATCTTGGATACAGAGCGCTGTATTTATTAAAAGCAATATCGACCGCAGGCAAAAAACGTCGTTTTTTTGTGTATCACCGAAAGAAGCTGGGTGTTGTTCAGCCTTGCACACTTATCTGTATGGTTCCCTAATTCAAGTTGACAGTTGCGCAGCATCCTACACAAGGGAGTTAGTAAGAGCCTTACATGTATAGAAGGGAGCTCAACCGTCTACCCTAAATAGCTGATAACCTGGGAAATCATGAAGTGCATGTCCCGTCAACACGCGGCGCTACCCAGACACGGAGCTCCCTTCTGTACATGTAAGGCTCTTCCTTAATATCTTTGCGATGATGCTTCAGGCTACACAAGACGGATGTTCACAAATTCTTCGCTGTCATTATTGACAGCGCAGGCACTCTAGTATGTGTATGTTAGTGAAATGCAGTTGGATATTACCTATTAAGTCACGCTAAGTGCTTATTGTATCAAGGAAAACTGGAGGGCCAGGAGTTGTAGTCGGACTTGAACAATCCATTTTCGAAATCCTAATGAAGTGGATCTGCAAGATGACTTAAGGAACGGGAGGTCATCAGTGTCAACAGAGAAAAAACTGTGGCTAAGGTTCAGAAATAAGTGAAAGTAAATAGTTAGGTTTCTCTTCAAATAGCCGAAAAGGTTGGAGTACCACATGGATCGATGTTTTTTTTGCGTCAAAAATCTTTCTCTTCGTAAGCTCTCTGTTCTCTGGGTGCCCTTAACTTTTCTTGCTGACCAGCTGACTCAACAAACTGTCGTGGCGAGCCGAGAAGATTGAGCCTGAAAATTTATTATCACAACTCATAACCGAACATGCTGGATTTATCAGCATCAGTAGAGAGTAAAATCGAGTCGAAACAGTGATTGCATAGGAATTCTGGGCCTCTTAACTTCAAGGCAGAGATAACGGTCAGCTCTGAAGAGATTACCCCTGTATTCTATGATTGAAAGGGAATGACTCTGCTGGATTTCTGAAGGGTCAAAGAACTTTAACAGAAGTACATTTTTATAAAGTTTATGGAAGACCAGGACGTTTTGGGGAAGAAGTAACCGAGGCAGTCGCGCCATGGCTTTCCTTCTCATCTGGACTATGTGCCGTTTGAGCACATTCTTTCTGGGCATCAAGATCTGTTGTGTGAAATGTCCGTTAGGAAATATAGTAGGTTATTATCTCACCTTCGACGGTTAACTAAATTACTAGAAAATGACACTTCTGAAGTGCCCTGGTAGAAGTCTATGTGCCACAGTAGGTACCACATCAAAACTTCTGTTGTTCAAGTGTTGAACAAACCCTCGAACATTGTGTATCAATCGATGGATGCAAGAATGAGTTCGCTCGGACTCAGCACATCACTTAACTAAGTGCACTGGCGCTCAAGTTTCGCTCAGAGCCTCTTGTGTTATCTCTGGAGTTAGTGCTTGTTCTGCCAAATAAGAGATGTAGCTATGTTGTTGTTGCAGAAACATGAAACTTGTTATTAGTAGCTAAAGTTATGACTCCCAACTTCTGCCTGAAGTTAGCGACGTTCCGGTGTTTACAAAGACCTGAGCTAATCTTTGTGTAAAATAGAAACGCTTTAATTAGCTACAAGCTCTATTTCAAATTACCTCGAAGATGATTTAGCCTACTGCGAGTTCTGTGTACGTAGTATTTGTTGAAACTGTAGTAGAAAAACGTAGATTGTTCGTGGCTTAGATTTTAGACCTTCAAAGACTTCATCATTGGCAAAGTGACCCAACATACAATCGCTATGTGTAGTTAGCAATAGGTATAACAGTAGCTACTTTCCTTCTCTGTTTCATATGAATTTAACTTGGTTGTTTGCCCTGCTACTTTACCTATGACAAAATTTGTAGAGGATGTTATTCAAAATGATCTTTTTCACTTACTAATCCCGCGTTTTTACAGTGTTCTTTCATTTTACAAAATATGTTTTGAGAATGCTGTTAATTTGTTACATTTATCAATCAAGGAAGATGTAGCTAGTATTTGTTTAAACAGCTTTGAGAGCGTTGTGAAAACACTACACGTTTCATGTGAACAAAGTTGTTGAATAGCATGCAAAATGAACTAAAAGCTAATTTTTTCTGAAAGTATTGCGGCAAAAAAGAAACACACGACTCGAGGTTCGCCTTATTTGTTTTAGATCTTGCGCATAGCACCTTACGGAGCAAACCTACACTGCTTGCTCCTGGTTTATCCCAGACAGTAATGAGAGATCTAGTGCAATGCACTGCACTGCAGGCTGTGCTAGGAACAGAGGCGCTTGTGTACCCCGCATGGAGTGTGAGGAAATTATTGAGGAGTTCGAAATGTTGGTCATGTCGGAGGTCGTATTCGTCACACTGACTTTCCTGCTTCGTGTTTCTATCATTGGACTCGCTTGCTGTCAATATAATGTGTAAAACGTCGAATCACCAACATCGAATTGAAATCTTCGTCATAATTAATGATAGAGCTTTCCAGAGAACAGAGTACGGTATATACGAACAAAGAGGCCAAGAAGGCTACGCCGAGGAACAGCTGGAACCGCCTTGCTAGATGCGTATGCTTAGGCCTTCGGGACGTCTCTCTTTCGTGCGCACTTTGCTTCCTTGCCGATTTCTTACTCCCACTTGCACATGCTATATCTGTTCTTCCTCTTCTTTCCCGACTTGCTGTTTCCATGCGCGTTAATCCTGTGTGGTGGGAACACCTTTGTGCATGGGTTCTACGTTTCTCTTGGCATACTATATGTCCCTTGCTCTTTCCTCAGTGATATCGTTCTGTTCGAAAACCGAGGCTTAAGCCCTCAGGGGCATATTGTGGCGGGCCCTTTCCCTGCCACAATATGTTTGGGCTTCACTCACCCAAGGGTCCCGAGTGCCTTCTCCGTAGTGGATGTAGCATCTGGCCGCAGTTCCTGCTGACGAGGTTAGTTTTGTAAAGTTAGGTAGGTTCTCTATTTCCTTTTCTGTTCCGCGAGGTGGGCTGTCGATCGAGATAGCGT
>LQNS02276867.1:7400746-7411006 GCA_001587735.2 Parhyale hawaiensis
CCGACTTGCTGTTCCCATGCGCGTTGATCCTGTGTGGGAACACCTTCGTGCATGGGTTCCCCGTTTTTCTGTCGACATACTATAGCTATGTCCCTTCCTTTTCCTCTCTTAGAAGAGCTTAGTACTTATTTAGGGAGGCTTAAATCTTCTCATAATACCAGCACTTTCGTCTATTTTTCCTCGTCTTTCCCGACTTGCTGTTCCCATGCGCGTTGATCCTGAGTGGGAACACCTTCGTGCATGGGTTCCCCATTTTTATTGTCGTACTATATGTCCCTTGCTTCTCCCTCAGTTAAATCACCATTGTTGTGGAAACGGAGACTTAAACTATTCAATATTATAACTAGAGCACTCTGAGCACGCATACCTCCACCAAGCAAAACTACGGTAGCAAAAAATTCAAATTGGCTCTGAATTCATAATTTTCATTGTATAAACTCCAAAATATGACCATTTGTGCCTTTTGATAGTAGTAACAGCTTGTGAAATTTTCTTGAAGATCTGTTGATAACTTTTTGAGTTATCCTGCGAACAAACGTTATAACAAACATGAGTCAAACATACAAACGAACGAACCGATCTGCACCAAAATTTAATCATTTATGTCTTTTAACATTACTAACAACCCCTATGAATTTCATAAAGATCCATTCATTATTTTCTGAGTTATTGTGCTAACAAGCATAAAATTGAAAACAGTGACAAACGAACGAACGAACTAACGGATCATTACCAAAATTTGGTCACCTACTCTTTGTTATATACTTAACAACTCATGTTAATTTCATAAAAATCCGGTCATAACTTTTTGAATTATGGCATTGAGAAAAATGAAGCCGACAAACAAACGGATGGACGTATCTTCACCAAAAGTTAATCATCTGTTCCTCCTAACATACCTAACAATCTCTGTAAATTTCGTCTATATCGGTTCATAACTTTTTGAGTTGTCTTGGTGACAGACAGACAAACACGACGAAAACATAACCTCCTTGGCGGAGGTAGTAATAGCTGCATACGGAAGTGTGCAGAGTGAGATCCAAAAGTGACCAATGATGAGCTTGTGTCTCATCCCTGCGCAGCTCATATAGCTACGCCTCGCTTTGTGTTTCTAGCGCCATGTGTTCCCGCTATGCTAAAATTAGGTAGAGGAAATCCTTTAGACCTTATTATTGACATCGTGCTTCCACTTCTCCATGTGTATCTTGTAGTTATACCTGATAAATTTAAACTGATATGCAAGTTAAGCTTCTCATGACTGTGAGTCAGTGCACAATCCAGTCAACAGTTAGTTGCCATGAAGTGCTATCTCTCAGCTTACCAATATTAATAATTGATTACTAACCCAGTGAGGTGTTTTTTTTTTATTATTACCTCCGCCAAGGACGTTATGTTTTCGTCGTGTTTGTCTGTCACCAAGATAACTCAAAAAGTTATGAACCAATTTGGACGAAATTTACAGGGATTGTTAGGTATGTTAGGAGGAACAGATGATCAACTTTTGGTGAAGATATGTCCATCCGTTTGCATGTTTGTCTGCCTCATTTTTCTCAATGCCACAACTCGAAAAGGTATAGATGGATTTTTGTGAAATTAACATGAGTTGTTAGGTATATAACAAAGAGTAAATGACCAAATGTTGGTAATGATCCGTTTGTTCGTTCGTTTGTCGCTGTTTTTAATTTTATGCTTGTTAGCACAATAACTCAAAAAATAATGAACGGGTATTTATGAAATTTATGGGGGTTGTTAGTAATGTTAAAAGACATAAATGATTAAATTTTGGTGCAGATCGGTTCGTTCGTTTGTATGTTTGACTCATGTTTGTCATAACGTTTGTTAGCAGTAGTCTATAGCTCAGAAAGTTATTAACGGATCTTCAAGAAAATTGCACAAGCTGTTATTACTATCAGAAGGCACCAATGATTAGATTTTGGAGTTGATACATAGAAAATCATGGTTTCAGAGCCAATCTGAATTTTTTGCTACCGTTGTTTCGCTTGGCGGAGGTATGCGCTCTCAGCGTGCTCTAATTTACTATCATTTCCTCGGTGCATGACTAGGTAGCTCTAGGTGAGAGCTGTCACTCTTTGGAACTGTGGAGCGCTGCGATAAATTGTAACTTCTTCTCAGACTCCTGTTAATATAAGAAATGAGGATTATATCAGAAGTGTGCCCCTTACTTTGGCAGTTCTGTTGGCTGAGTGCGTCGGACCAAGTAATAGGCTTATGGATCTATACTAACGTTGCTACCTACGCAAGAGTGAGCGTTGGTTGGACACGTGGATGAGACGCCTGGCTATATTAGTTTGGCAACTAACTGCCATATTTTTCACATGTCACATCTTGTGTTGCTGTTCACACAGATCTTTCAATGTTGCAGAAGGTGATGACATCACCAAGAACGGAGACACGCCGATGACCCCTTCAGCCCGCATGAACGCCCTCAACATCGTAGGGGATCTGCTTAGAAAAGTCGGGGTAAGTGATGCGTGTGATGCTGCTGCTGCTGCGTGTATGTGTGCGGGAGAGGGTTGTGCCGCAGCTGTCTCCTTGCAATGGACGTGTGTTTAAGTTATATATGAGGTACTGCAGGAACATCAGAACTGAGTAATAATAAAGCACTTGAGGCGTTGGAAGTTTCTGTACGGCTGGCTTATTTAAATTTTTTATCTGAGGAGTCTCGCCCCGGAGGATCCCCTAAGGCCACCCCTTGAAGAAGTTTCTATTTTCATGCACATTTTGCCTCCTTCCTCTGATCTGTTATTTGACTGATTTCTCTGAGTGACGCGGTGTCACTCCCTACATGGGCTGCCCAGTTTGCTGTCACGTAGGTACTACCGGTCCCTTGTTCTCTCGCGAGGCTCGGCTGCAGGGGCAGGGAGAGCCTAAGTCTTCTTAGATATGCTTTATACACCATACACGTTCTCTGGATTGTACTGCAGCTGTCCTTGTGTGGTCCACTTAGCTGGCAGTTATTCATCATTGGGCCGATAGCTTACTAGTGTTGTTGAGGATTTGCCCCTCGCGGATCTTCGTTGAGGGATCCGCGGCAGACCCGAAAACCGCCCAAGACCACCAGGCCCACCCATAGCGCCGCTGTGTGGACCCTTACTAATCTTAATTTCATCAGTTAATTCTTCAAAGCCAATACGAATACTGTTCCTTTGATATTTTGATAGCTCTGTTTTTTAGGTTGTTAGTTCTACCATTAGTGGTGGCACTGCTTCGTTTTTTGGGGCGTCTGCCTACGGAGACATCGCATTGTGTTTAGCTAGTCTAAGCTCTTGGGCGTAAGGCGAATAGGATACGCTCTCGCTGATCCCATCGATACATAGGTAGGCCTACCTACATATCCTCTGCTTTCTGTTCTTTCTTTCTAAAAGTTGTCGAGCTTCATTGCTCATTTTCAAAATATGACCTGGCTCTTATTCAGTAGGCTGTCAGTCTGACAGAGCTCAGGTAACTCATTGGTACGGTATGTAGTACCTAGTGCTTCTATCTGTATGAAGAAGTACCATTGTGTGTTAATATACCTATTTACTCAAGTGCCCGTGCCGTCATACACTGAAAGAAGTTTTGATGCACTTAAATGCATCATAAAAATAAAGTGCGTCGTGATGATGCATATACGGCCTTATGATGCACTTGGCACGAATTGATGCACTTATGTGGTTCGGTTTTGTGACAAAGCCGATGATGCACCAAGTTGCATCTAAAACAGGTAAAATTGATGCACGTGAAGAGACGAAACTTTGAAAAACAGCGATCTGCGTGTTAGTATGTAACCGCGTCTCGCTTCGCACGTGTAACAGAACTACAAAGCTTTTGTTCACTTTATTGTTGTGGAAATTTGTTTTTCTGTCTACTGCGATGACACACCAAACTACGCAATGAAACACCTACGTGCATCCTGATGCTTCTTTGTGAAACACCTACGTGCATCAAAATTTTTCTAAGTGTAAATGACAATGAAGAATTTGAGATGACCCGTCTTCATTTAATATGCCTTTGTCACTAATAGGCTTCTGAAACATACGCTACAACAGCCGACTCAAATTGTCATAAAAGATAAGCGCTCTCTCTTTCAATGCAAGTAAGAAGCACAATCGTTTCCCTCCCTAGGTCACCTGGGCAAAAATCTTACATTAGCAAGCAGCAGAGCATTAGTGAATTAGAATACATTCCTCACCGCGTATCCTACCTACCGAATTAACCTTCAGTACATCGAAGATTTTGTATTAAAGCAAAAACTGCTCCGTGAAAGGAAAACAGCAAGCTGAAAGAAATAATTAGTTATGTCTATTACCCATGAAAAACCATCGCTTCGTCTGCCCTTCGTTGATGATCAGCTACTCAATTTATACGTCTTAAACTGAGAACAAGCATATGGTTCGATGTATAGAGGAAGTAATAAAAAATAAAACTGCATGGCCGCGCTAATAAAAGTTGTAATATTTCTTCCGTTTCGATTTCAAGAAGTGTTTCAAGCAGGAAGTGCATTGAGATAAACGAATAAGGATCCCACCTTTTGTCTTCTTCTATAACCTGGTCAGCGATCTCCATGAAAGCGCAACCTAATTACAAAATTTGCCTATTTTCGCTTATCTATTTCTTTCAGAACGTAAGCCCTCAGGGGTATATTCTGGCCGGCCGTTTCCCTGCCCCAATGTATTTGGGCCTCACGAAGTCAAGGGTCCCAAGTGCCTTATCCGCAGGGGATGTTGCAGCTTGCCTCAGTTCCTGCTGTAAAGGTTAGCTTGTTAGGGAGTTAGGTAGGTTCTCTATATTTCCCCTTCTGATCCGCGAGGTGGCCGACCTGCTTCCCGCGGGACTCCTACCTTCGTCCGTGCGGAGGGCCACAAATGGGGTCAGCCGAACGGGCGTTTCTTTCTTCTATCTTCTGCTTTCGTTTTTCGTCTCATGCCCGGAAGCTACCGTCCGGCTGAGCGAATTCGTTCAGCCGAGCCGTGTAGGGCTGGAGATACGCGTGCTTTATAAATTTGAGACACAGACCTCACTTATGTGAGTTCGCCGTCACTTACGACCTTTCGGCAGATATGCTGAGATAAAATATGTGACCTTGGGCGCGATGCGGCTTAGAATCGCTGCGCTAGCAAACCTTCTTACTAACCTTGAACCTCAAGAGCGTAACCCAAAATATACCGTATAAATATATCAACATATAAATAAATAAACAAATAAACACACGACGGCGTTTATTGTATTATTGATTGATTGATTTATTTATATGTTTCGTGTCACCCTGTTAAGGATAGATACGAAGAAATTAGCACTGGCGTTCTTGGTTTCAGTTCAATCGTAAATTAATAACACTTATTTTCTTTATTAGAATAAGTCCAAAGTCTAATATACTCGAGTCTGTAGCGTGGATACCGAATTAGGCGGGGTATTGCCTGTTACATACGGTACAAGCTCTTCTGAGGTTCTCTTCATCCAAGCTTCAGTTGCCCTGAGTTTACGCTGTTGTTCATATTGACTGAAGGATAATCATCAAACTTGATCGAAGCAACTTGTAAGATATTCTTCAGCGGTCAGCAGGCGGGTAAAGAACACTAGAATTTCTTGGCAGCAAATAATTTTCTCCAATTTCAGTACTTCTCTCAACAGAACAACTTTTCACTGAAAAAACCTCCCGAGTTATATGACACCATTGAGTATCCTGGATACAGAGCTCAGTATTTATTAGGAGCAATACCGACTGCGGGCACAAAAAAAATTGTTTTTCTGTATCACCGAAGGAGAGCTTACCGTTCTTCAGCCCTAACATGCTTATCTGCTATGTTCCATAATTCAAGTTGGCAGTTGCAGTGTATCCTACATAAGGAAGTTAATAAGAAAATTATGATCATTGAAGACGGGTCATCACAAATTATTTGCTGTCATTTTTGACAGCGCAGGCACTCTAATTGCTTAATAATTAGATTGGACTTCTTTGTGCTACTCACAGCAGTAGGTAGCTATCGAATGTTTCCACTTGATTGTCTTCACGAAATGTTTGCGTGAAAAAAATCGCAGGATAGTTCATATTCTTTATTCAGTTAGGGACAGAACTTTTACTGCACAAATGATTTTTCAATGTCACATTATCTCCTTGACTCGTGCCCACTGTAGTCAGGTGCTGCAAATGATAGGCTGGGTTTGGTGCATGCTCCACCTCGCTGTCTTGCGCCACGTGTTTGGCAGTCTGCGACACACGCGTCATGACTAGCTTTGGGTGACGGAAATGCCTCTACGGTCTACCACCTGATGCATTATTTAATGTCTTGAGACGCAGGCTCCACACGTGACAACATCTTTGGGATTTCTGTAGTGACGATAGACACGACAGAACTGCCTTGTTGAGCTGCTCATTGCATTAACAGCGGGCCATGTGTGCGGTGCTCGTATTAACAGTAACTTATGTTATGCCTTGCTTCCTTGCGCTTGTGGGCTCCCAGTTCTGCATCGTGTTTGTGTCATCGGCACGTCAGTTTATGACTTCATACTCCGTTGTGTTTGTGGGGTATCTACTCTCTCACTTACTGCTTGTGCAGTTGTGAACTTGTGGTGATTTTGTCCGCCAGTATCAGTCTTGTGATGTAATACAAGAGGTCATTGAAGGCTTGCGGTCGTCGGAACTTTAATACGTATTAAGTTTACACATCTTGCATTTTCACATACTGTATTAAGTTGCCTCAATATCTCGGCTGCTCAGCGCGTTGAGTCAAATCATGCCTCATTCTGTTGCACCGTTTGTAGTTCAGTACGAGCCTCCATTGTTAGTATTGCTGCCGTTTATCAATAGGCCTAATCATTAGATGTGTACATGTTTCGGTCTGTCTGTGGTGTTGGGAATTTTTGTCTAGTTCATGGAAAGCTGATATGTATATTTATGTAGATAAATAATTTAATAAATAAAATCAGATAGCACTTGATATCACGAGAGTATAGAAATTATCTACATGAACGGACAAATAATATACCTAATTATTGTATGAATGGCAAAATGCTTAAACAATTAATTTGGATAGCTTTCAATGACAAATCCCTTCATATGAGAGAGGTTGGATCTCTCATAATTATATTGAACGTGTAGTAGCCTATATGCAATAGGTAAAGGGAAAGGCAACACACAATTGTTTCGTAGTCTACTTTTGTACTGGGTGACGCATTGGCAAATTTAGAGTACGGCGTCAAACATCTTATTTTCAGCTACAGCTCTGTTAGCTTGAATGAATGTAATCACTTTTAGCTCAAGTTTCGTGGCGTTGCTCTCTTCACGTCCATGTAAAAACGGGGATATGCGTGGAGCACATAAGTTGATCCAGTTCGTGCAACACTCACGCCATGGTTGACATTGTCGCACAACCACGCACTCGACCGTAAAAAAAATAGAATATAATTCAAACTGAAAACACACGGCGACGTTAACTCCATCGTCTATGTTTTAGTTCGTGCAACACTTAGGTAGTTTGCGCTACACTTAATTTATGTAAGGTTGAATTCGACGGCAACCACCGCTCTACCATGAAAAAGAAAAAACTGGCGACCAACGCTACAGGCACACCAGGCTTGGTGTCCCGAGCGAGACTGGCTTTGTTTGCTCGATGTTGGTGCCGCTTGACTCGCTAAGTCACGTGATCAAAAATATCTTCTGGTTGTGCTACATTATTTGTACATTTTAGCCTAGATTCTTCACTTACATTGTAGGCTATGCCTATAGTATGAACTTCACGACCAGTACACTCTTCGAAATACACTGAAGGCGAAGTATACTTTGCAGTTACAAACGGGCTTCACGTCACAAAACGGGTACACGTCTCTTTGATTACGAATGCATCTAGTTGAACATACATAATATATAGAAGTTTACATCAAATCCACGCCTGTATATGCCTTTTACCTTCACAGCACTGACCTAACGGCCATTACACTATCTATGCCAAATATTAAACGCGACCCGTTATGAACCTGTAACACGGTCATTCATGTGTACACCCTACCACGCATCCTGCCTGCGTCTGTCCCCCGCAAGCGATGTTGTGACGTCTTCATATGTCAACATGGTACTAATGATCTAATTTCTGGCTGCACATTCTACAGCCTTCACACCTTATTTAGGTTCAGTTGACTTCCCTAGTACCTCTGATCTAACAGAGCGCCTATTGCTAGCGTGGCGGTCAACTTAAAGCCTTATTCTCATATGTTGCCGCCATTGCTAGCCCTGCTCTCTCATCGGGTATTTTGAGCCCCTAATTTATTCGGTCGGATTGCTTGCGCCCCAGTAATTATAGCACATAAATTTTAATTTTGCTGCAATCTAAATATAATTTTGAATTTTACCTGCCTACTGATATATACATATATATAATATATTCGTGCTCGTACGACATTTTACTTCATAGGTCCTTAGGGAGCAAGGCCCTCGGGATATTTCGTCTCGAGGCCACTTGTTCTCCTTTCCCACTTCTAGTGAGATTTTCATTCTGCTTTTTGCTTCATTTGCCGTATGACTGCGCCCTAGTCCGTGCTTTGGTCGCCTGCTGTTCGTATGGTGGAGTACCGCGCTGTGTGTCGCCGATCCTAATGTAGCTCATGTCTCAACTGACTATGGAAGTTGATAGGCTTGGCACATGTTGTCATGGTGTCTAATTTGGGGTGTGTACTAATTTCACTGCTATTGTTCACCTCTCACTGCATTCTGTTGACATTTGCTCGGCTCAATGTTGGCGTGTGTTGGAAACCCATGACATTCTTGCAAATTTATTTCTGCTCTCAACTATGGGCTATGTTGTTGAAAATTCGCACCCTTTGTTTACGTGGAAGAAAATGAGTGAAATCCATGAAGTATTAATGCAAATTGATTTACAAGCCCGTTTACTGCAAGCATTCCGAGTTTCATTGTGGTTCTCTGAACGTTTGAATTATTCTTAAGAGCGATGGCGGCGAATATAACTGTTGTTATACACTAGCTGTGGTCTTAGATACGTGCTATGCCAGCACCACTACCTGTATAGCTACTGCGCTTTTTCAGTTGTCCAAACCATAACCGCTAGCTACCACACCAGTTACTGCTCATTGACTCTTATGTACCATGTGTAGCAGCTATACTTATGGGTAACAGTGAAGTAACAGCCATAACCACAGCTGTACTAAACTACAATAATACCTGTCATCATTAACTACGTTTAACCTCATCCTAGAAAGCAAGACAATATCGAAGGAGTGTGCACTGGGCACCTTTTCAAGTTTGTTATGTTACTAGTATTATTTCTCTTGGTTCGTTGACTTCCCATTGTGAAGAGCCGGTCGCTGGCGCTCCTCTGCTGATGTGCGTCTCAGTGGCCATAGCATGGGATATAGGCTTAGCTTATTGACAAAGGTGGGCGTAGCGCCGCTACAAGTTTTGTAGCGGTAGCGTCGCTATATGTTTACTGTAGCGCGCCCACCTCTGGATATTTAAGTTTGCCCATCCTGTGTTATAGGGAGCAAGGCCACAAGAGGGGGGGGGGACCCTGCAGGTTACCTTAGCTTTGCTTTCGGGACGATTGTCTCTCGTTCCCATTTTGCTTCCTTCTATTTTCTAGCTCCTACTTACCACTTTGTCTTCTGTTCTTCCACTGCTTGCCCCTGAACTGTTGATCCTGTGTGGAAGCACCTTCGTGCGTGGGTTCCACGTGTCTGTCGGCGTACTGAATGTCCCGTATGTACCTATTCCTGTGTCAGGTCGCTCTTTAGTGGAGACGGAGGCTTGAACACGAATCAGTGTTAGAATAACATAATGCTGTTGGTAGGAAGTTTATCATCGCTTTCCTGTCTTGTGGAATTGTTAGTTTACTAAACAATTGTTGGCTCTTTTCTTCTCTTTGTATGCCATAGCCAGTAACTCATTTGTTCTATTAGCAAGTAGCTATCAGTATTAAAATTGATCCTCAATATGCTAACCTATGCCAAGCTTCTATTATGCTTCACTACATTTCTCACCTCTTCATTTGTGTCACAACCTTGTGGCTGCACGCAGTCCAGAGATGCAGCCACCGGAACTAAGCTTGTGTAGCCATGTTGCGAGCACACTCATGTGTAGCCCTAACTCGGTGTAGGGCGTCTGTCTAATTAACTCACACTTTACTAATGCGACACCAGGCGCTCGAGAGCAGGCTAGCGTCGTGCCGTACGCTTGTTAAGGACAACCAACGGCCCTTGACAATGACGCCTCCTTCAGGCAACCCTTCTGCCAGGTCAGTGGCAATAAGATCC
>LQNS02276867.1:7420890-7442753 GCA_001587735.2 Parhyale hawaiensis
TGTTCTATAGTGCACCAGACTGTGAGCTGTCGGCTGTTTGCGCTCCATGGTGTTCTATAGTGCACCAGACTGTGAGCTGTCGGCTGTGTGCGCTCCATAGTGTTCTATAGTGCACCAGACTGTGAGCTGTCGGCTGTTTGCGCGCTTTATTCAATGCTGCCGAGCTTACTGCACTGCAGCTGCTTGCAATAAGCTGCAGCTGGGCCCATATGAAGGACATCACCGTACACGGTTTAAAGCTTTTCGGTATACGCATCACTGTCGGTGGCAAACGACAGCTACAGTGGCATAAATGTTGCATGTCAGAATGCTTAGATATTGCATGCTTAAGATATAACGTGTTTCTATTGGTAAGTAGTTATTCTCTCTTGCTTCACTATTAACCCTTTCAGTACAAAAATTCGGCTATTTTTAAAAGCTCATACAGCACAGTTTACAGTAGTCACTCAAGCTCACCTTCACTTTAATTCAGAATGTAAATAAAATATTAGCGCTGCTGTTTGGGAGGAGCTGTTAAATATGCTGTCCAGAATTCCAGAGAAAAAAAAAACGCGCTGGTTCTAATAATAACTTGAATGCTGCTGGCATCCAAAGATGCCGTTAGTACCGAAAGGCTAACTTTAAAAAAAAAACGTTGCTAGTTCTATTTATTTTTTCGTGTGGAATTCCTTGCATTTAGCAAGTGAATCATCTTAATGTGTGTCTCCTGTTTCATTTTCTCCCAATGGTAAATTTTTAATAACACGTTTTGTATTATCTATGAGTTTGGCAAGCTGAGTGTGATCTATGTCAGTTATTGTGGTGTGGAAGTTTGCTTAATTACGGTAACTTGTGAAATGTTTCGCTGAGATCTTTGAACTTCGTGGTGCGCAGCGTGAAGGCTTCTGCCTCTCTCTTGTGTGGTGGCTGCATTGGCGATATTCTTTAGACTTGGAGGAAGTGTTACTATGTAGTATTGCTGTCATGTCACGTGACGTGTATGATTCAGACGTGTCTTCATCGTCCGTTCCTTCACCCTCCGCAGTTAAGAGCTTCTCCCCAGCAGTCGCAAATTCTTAACAGCCAAAGCAGCAGAGGCCACCTGCCACCGTTATCTCTCATGCCCCAAGTTAACGAATATCTCTGTCAATTTGGAACTCCGAGACCCTCCGAGTCCCCTATAGTCTGCTGCGACTGATCGCGCTTACATAGTCACCTCCTAAAATCGGCGTAGGTTTTTTTTTTTTTCAATCTTCTACTCTTCAGCCTGAGTTATCCACATTATCTGACATTACGGCAATAGCTCATAGAGGATCCGAGCGTCAGTTCCGGCCACTCTTTGAGAATGGTTATTATTAGTCCGTCTACTGCCACCTATCTAATCTTAACAACTTCTCATTCATATTATTGGTTCCTTACCGCTAACTGTACACTAGCTATAGCTTGAATTTCATGCGCATTTTTGCATGCAGCCTCTATATTTGTACTGCACGTTTCTTAGCTGGCATATATCGGTGCATGTGTTAGCAGCCTTGTACAGAGTGTTGGCCTCATGCTGACGTTAGCTGAACTGTGACTCTGACGACTCAGATACGGAGCTCTCAGACCTACCTCGCTGCAGCTGTACTTATGTGCTCCAACAGAGGCGGCCACATTACCCCGTGTGCTCAAATTATGCCAAATTTTAATAGACTCTTTTACTGCACTATTGCACTTTTTCCTTTGCAATGTATCGCTGTTATTGTTTATACAGCCATTGGTCTCTCCATCACTAGATCACAATATCTCTATAAGTAGGCTACTATATATACAGTATTTTCAAATTCTTCGCTCACTATACCAACTCCACAGTGTATTAACTAAAAAAGTAATTCTACTCAAACAACTGGTACTCAACATTTCTGTATTCTACTGACGAGCTTGTGTCCCAATTCTTGGCCAGGTGGTCCAATGCCGAAATGTACCCGTGCCTGTGGTTACAGGGTCTTCTTGATTTTCTGTGTGCCAGCGGAGTTTGGAGACGAAGCTAATTGTTTGCTTTGTGTTGCAAGGAAGCTTCTCATCAACTGTCACTATATTATGCAGCATTTTATTTACTGTAATTCGACGGAGACTTTGATTGCTATAGAAACGCTGTCATGACATGAAATATAAGCTGAAGTCACAGTACCTCAGTAGCTCCCATGAGTGCAGTGAAGCTATGAATGTCACTGTCGCCCCATCATGTACGTGCCCTCCTATGTACCAGTGGTGGCTCTTGGTACGGCATTAGCGGAGTGCGCACCGCAGCCGGGCGGAATGGCACTTTTTGGCTCCGATTTTTGGGCGCCCAATATTTTTATGCCAAATAATTTGGTTGGGTTAGTTTAGGTAAGATTAGGCATGGTTAGGTGAGGTACAGTTACAGAAAGGGTAAGTATGTATAGTTAGGTTAGGTATGGTTGCGTTAGGTTAGCAAAAGAGCCGTTAGAAAATTTGCATGGTTTAGCCCACAATCACAAGATGCATTAAATAAATAACTTCAGTCAATATATTATAGTGTTGATGTTATCTACTTTAGTATGTGAAAGTTGACGAGCCCATTATACATAATGTACGACTATTTCAGTGTTAATTTGTACATATTAATCTAAAAGACAAGCTTTTATAGTAAATTCATCTAGTCCATATATCCTGTTTCACTTTCAATCAGCGCCAAAAAAATCAGTGCCAAAAAGTACCGAACCCCAGTCGGGGCCGCGGCTCCTCTTCGCCAATAGGAGCTCTCGTATTTTGCCTACTGCCGATAATGAAATGTAGAGTAACTTGTTTGTACACTGCAGCAGACGACCCTTCGCACTCCTGCTCGCTTGTAGGCTATCTATACAATATCGTTACCACTTGATTACTATCAGCCTTGCATATGACAGCTTTTGAATCTAAGTTAGTAAGTAGTAGCCGAACAAAGGCGATTTTATTTGGAGTCTAGCAATCCTTTTGCTTTCATTTTGGTTGCAATTTTACGAATCTAGGAATACTTATTATTTCAATTCTATTTCTACTCTTGTTACAGTTCCCATAAATTATGTATTGGTATATAATGCATATATTTGTTCTGGTTTTGTACCATGTTGGCTTAGTTGTACAGTGTCAGCACCAGAATCTTAGGTCATCTGTTTAGTCCTCACTTTTCTTATAGTTGCCGCCGGTATTCATTAGAATTTGATATTTCCATCACTGTTACGCTTCCTCTGTAGCTACTCTAGATATCTACTGTATTGTTATCGAGCAATCGCTTGTGTAAAGTTCCTCTCCTTATTATTATGTTCCCTTATTTCCTTTAGTAGTTATACCATTACCATTTGTCGTAGCCGTTGAGTTGTGCACGACTTTGCTAGTACATATATTTATAGCTGATTCCTTAGTAGAGTATACCATTTGTGAAGTGTACGAGGTAGACTAAGTTTGCGATGGATCAAAATTCTTATTAGATGTGTAGGGCTGTTACAATGTTATATAGATACAGCTGAGGAGACAATAACGGTGTGGTCACCATGTAGCAGGTTGTCGTGCCTCGCATCCTCTGCATGATGCTTCTGTCTCAGTTATTTTATGTTCCAAGCGATTGCTCGGCCTCTCCCTGCCATGTTCCTATGCTTCATGTGTTTTGTTTTTTTCTTGCACAGATGAAAATTCAACAAATAAACAAGGATTTGACTAGAGTGCGCGTTGACATAAATCAAGGTAAAGTACCATAAACTTAAATCCATTCGCTACCCAGTATCTATACGGTACCACTAGGGTCTGCTGTGTAAGTTAATAGTTACATTAAAAGATGCGGTAATATGTAGCTCCTATGCAGTTTTGAAAGTAATTAAACAAATGAAAAATCCCCAAATTTATTGATACAAAGCTACACTAGCATTGAGAAGTTTAGTTTTCAACAAAATATCATGCAAGGGATTAGTCGCCTGGTTGACGTACTGCTTGAGCTGACGTGCGCAGCCTAAGCGAGCGAGCGGTCCTGCCACAAGTTGCCCCATTGTCTGGTGAGTGTATAGCTCCTCACCTGCAGCACCAGCAGCTGCCGCGCACAATGCCGCACATCGTCATAAGATACGGACAAATTTCTCTTAATGTTCTTGCAACAAACTTACACATATGAGTGTAACGTTAAGGAGGTGTAACACTTTTGAAGGTTTACTTCAATACTGTAACAGTGAACAGTGAGTTTTTTTGTCTTGGTTCAATAGCCGTAAACTGGCAGTAACGTACTGCCATAATCTCTACATGCCGTTAATATTTCATGTAAAGACACGAATTCTTGTAAGTTATTATATCCGATGTATATTGCCCGTAGTGACTTAGCTATTTATGAAGCTAGGGATTACATAACAGCAGCAGCAACTGAAGCTTTTTAATGCTTGACTGCTGCACCACCTTGAAACCACCAGCTAATTATTCGCAAATTTGAGCTATGTACTCAATACCATTGCTTCCATTAACATTTGCTACCATTAGTCACCTTGGCTAGAGAGCGTACACTACCACCAAATCGACACGAAACACTCATCAGGTATGGAGCGCGTGTTGGCTCGAGGGTATACCAAAATGAAATGTCACGTCCATCTTACTGCTATTGGCTACCCGTTCACATTTTGAGCTCAGTTTTCCATTAACTTCATGTTATTATCTAACATAGTTCGTTAATATGAGTGTTACGATGTTTGCATATGATATTGGATGTCTGTCTGTGTTAGTGTCCTTGTCTACTTGTAGGCACCTCTGGCGTCATTGGATGACTCCTATTACAATTTTTTTTTTAGAAATTATTATAGGTATTCGTCTGACTACCTAATGTTTGTATACTTTGATCGGCATATCATTATATATGTGCTCTTCGGGACATCTGTCTCTCGTTCCCGCTTTGCTTCCTTCCATTTTCATACTCATACCGTACTGATGATGCTTTGTTCTGTTCTTCCTCATCTTTTCTGACTTGCTAATACCATGCGTATTGATCGACTTTTAGCTCTCAGGGGTATATTCTGGCGGGCCCAATCCCTACCACAATATATTTGGGCCTAACGTACCCAAGGGTCCTAAGTGCCTTCTCCTCAAGGGATGTTGCATCTAGCAGCAATTCCTGCTGACCAGGTTAGTTTTGTAAACCTAGGTAGGTTCTTCATTTTTCCCTTTCTGTTTTGCGAGATTTGCTGTCGATCGAGATGGCTGACCTAGTTCGCGGGACTCCTCTAGTCTCTCTCGTATGAAAGGCCATAAAAAAGGACCAATCACTTGAGTGTCTTTTCATATGCTTTGCGCCTTTTTCCCGCCAGTAGTAGCGCACTAAGCCAAATTGAGTTCTGGCAGTAATGCCGAGATAAAATATTCCTGCTGATAACGTAATTTTAAAGAAATGAAATTCACTGTTGAATCAGCTGAGTTGCGGCTACGGTGGTGAAGCTGAAATATAACTAACAAAAAATTCACACTGGTTCTGATATGACACTTTCCTTTTTATCAGCACCAAAAGTTGGTAATTTTTGTCTTTTGACAGTAATAACCGCATCGGCAACTTTTTGAAAATCTGTAGGTAACATTTTGAGTTACGTTCTGACGAAAGTTCGTACGTGTTCAGAAATTAGTTTGTCTTGTTGTGTGTCGCCATCGTTAAGGTCCGCCAATGCCGGCTCAGGGAGGAGGCTCTAGAGGGGGCCTGGGCAGAGGGGGAGAAAGTCGAAGGGAGGAAGACACGCTAGGAAACGTCCCGCCCCAAGCGGGTCTAGCCAAAGGCTACTTACCGAGAGATCATTAGGGTGATTAGGATACGAGAAAAGTGACTAACAGTCTCTTCTCCCAGTCCACAGAGCTGACAGGAAGGAGCAGCAAAACGACCCACTCAGAACTTATAGGCTAGTCCACTAAGACCGAACTGTGGCCAGAGCGTAGAAACAAAGGGTAGATCAGAAAGGTATGGAGAGGAGCGACTCATCCGTACAGAGAGAAGGAAATTGATAGTCTGAACTCTACTGGGGGATATGCAGCTAGGGCAGTATTAAGGGGAAGCAATATCCACTTCATATTTTGATTGAAGAGTATGACGAATAAGACCGGGGCCAGAAGGGACCGTAATTGTACCTTGAGCACGATGATGTACCCGCGATACTCTGAGGTGATACTGGGTTGCCAGTATCCCCAGACTGTCACCAACTGGCAGGGTTGAAGTCTCCTGATGGAGGTGATGCGCCGATGCCATGCTGTGGGACCTAGTGACTATGCACAGAGCTGCATGCTGCACCGCTTGCAGCCTGCTCACTGCAGTTTTTAAGACATTAGGAAACTAAACCGGGGCTGCGAAAAGCATGACGCTTCTAACAATGGCCCGATAAGTCGGTAATTGGGTCTCTTTCTAAGTTTCTATAGTCTCATCGTGCACCCACCAGCGCGGGAGGAATCCACAAACGAGAGCAGCTTCTGTCGCGGATATGATTCGCGTAAGCGATAAAATTAAGGTGCGAGTCAAACACCACGCCCAAGATCTTTGGGTTGTGCTCCAGGGTGAGGTCCGATGCACCCATCTTAATTTCTGGGCCCAACCTGGAATGATGATGGTCTGACATAGGCAGAGTGGAATGAGTTTTAGACTGAGACAGTCGAGGCTTTCTCCCTGGCCCAGGCCTCGATTGCCGAAGCATGGGCCCATAGGCTTCTCGCTGCCTCTGGAACGCTAGTAGCGGAGGATAAGACGGTGTAATCGTTGGCCTGAGAGGAAGTGACATCGCCAAAGATTGGCCAATCGGACGAACCGATCATCACTTAAATTTGGTTATCTGTATCTTTCAACATTTTCAACAATTCTCACAAATTTCATGAAGATCTATTCATAACTTTTTTAGTTAGATTGCCAGCAAACATTCTGACAAACATGAGATAAACATATAAACAGGCAAACCGACCATCTCCAAAATTTGATCATTTATGTCTTTAACATTTCCAACAACTATAAATTTCATGAAAATCCACTCAAAACTTTCTGAGTTATTTTGCTAACAGACATAAAATCAAAGATAAACGTACAAATCGTCACAAAAATATGGTCATGTACTCATCGTGATATACCTACAACTCTTGTAACTTTCATAGAAATCCCTCCATAACTTTTTGAGTTATGGTACTAAGGAAATAGAGGCAGACAAACAACCAAGCGTCGAACTGATCTTCACAAAAAGTTAATCATCAGTTCATCCTCACATGGCTAAGAATCCTTGTAAATTTCGTAAAGATCCGTCCTTAACCTATTGAGTTATCTTGGTGACAAGACAAACAGGCGGACAGACAAACATGAAAAAAAATAACCTGCTTCTGCACAGGTAATAATTATGATGTTTTCACTTTGCTTCCTTCTTTTCTTCTACTCCTGGCAACCGATATTTTATCATTTCTTTCATTCCTGAACTTGAAATTCCACTCGTAGTGACTCTCTCTGCTTGGTTTCCTTTTGTTATAGGTATAGTACATGGCTCTTGCGATCGATCCGCTGCTGTGGTGACCAGGCAGAAAAAAATAACTCATTTGCTGGCCAGTGTCAATCTATTGTTACTCCAGTTTCTTACATCCGACAGCTCACGACGCATTGCTGACTTCTGCAGTGTAACAACTACTGTGAGCTTTTATGTGTGTTGTTCGTTGCCACTGTTGGGGTCCGCCAGTGCCAGGTCGGGGAGGGGGTGGGTGGCCCTGGGCAGAGGGTAGGAGAAAGTCAAAGAGAGGGCGAGCAGCAAAGAAACGCGCAGCTCCAAGTGGGTCCAGACTACTTGCGCGCGACTAGGACATGAGAAAAGTGACCAACAGTCTGTTCACCAGGCCGTAGAGCTGACAACAAGGATCATCTATCCGTCCCACTCGGAACCGAACAGGGGTCTGAGTGTAGCTGAGAGAGGGTAGATTGGAAAGGTCTGGGGAATAGAGACTCATCAGCACATACAGAAGGGCATTGATAGCCCAGAGTCCTACTGGAGGGATATACAGCTACAGCTCTTACAACTGCTGAAGCATGTAGTGAACTCAGGGCAGTGCTGTATTGCTGGAGTGGAGGGGGGAAGAGAGAATCTCATCTGTAAGAAGGGGAGCAATATCCACTTCGGATTTTGGTTGAAGAGCATGACGTACAAGACGGGACCAGAAGAGCCCGTTATTATAACATGAGCAGGATCCCCCCCCCCATCAAGGGGCGTAGGCTGGGCCATACGGTTACCTTAGTTTAGGTTCGCCCATCCTATGTTATGGGGAGCAGCGCCCATAGGGAGACCCTCTAGGTTACATTAGCCATTGGCCAAGTCTTCAGGACGTCTGTCTTCCGTGCCCACTTTGCTTCTTTCCATCTCTCTCCTAATGATCTTTCTTCCATCTGTTCTTCCTCTTCTTTCCCGACTTGCTGTTCCCATGCGCGTTGATCCTGTGCGGGAACATCTCGTGCATGGGTTCCAAGTGTCGTCGTATAGGTACGTCCCTTATTTCTTCTGCTGTGACATCGCCTTTGTTGTGGAAACGGAAACTTGAACTTCTGAATATAATAATATACCTTGTAAAGTAATGAGCAGGCTGATGTACGTGCTGCCCACACCCTGCTGCGATACCATTGCGGTGGTACTATGCAGTTTGGTCAACACTGCGCAGTGTTGTAGTCAGAGAAAAATTGCATAGCCCTACTTCGTCGACTCGGTCCGTCAGGGAGCATAGGGTGGGCCATAGGGTTCGATTAGTTATTTAGATTCGCCCATTTATTGGGGAGCAGCGACCCCAAGTCTTTAGCCTTAGGGCCACCTCGCACTTACGTTTTGGTGCGCCGCGACAAAGGAAATGCGTCGCAATTAAGTTTAGCTTACAATTGTTCCAAGTGAAACCTTTCACACTTGCGATATTTATACCGCAGTGTTTTTCATTTGAAATAATTGTAAGTGCGACGCGGTTTCTTTGCCGCGGCGTTTTAAAACGCAAGTGTGAAGCGGCCCCCAGCAAGGTCTTAGGGGCGTGTTTCCTTTGCACCCACTGTGCTTCCTTCCGCTGTCATATGTAGGTCTACTGATGTTACTTTCCTTTGTTCTTCTTTCCCAACTTGCTGTTGTGCGTGTTGATCCTGTGTGGAAACACCCCCGTGCACTGGTTCCACGTTTCTATCGAGAACTGAATGTCTTTTTCTTCTTCCTTTCTTTGTGTGCTTCTCTTCGTTGTAGAAACGGAGGCAGTACCGTAATCGTCGGCGCGTGTGTTTCTTACAATTTACTGTGTGTTTATTTCAGCGGAGATTACCTGATGTTGGAGTGCGGCCTCATTGCTGGGATGGAGCTGCAGCGGGTGGCTACTGCTGCTGCGGCTGCTGGTGTGCCTCACGCGTAGTCTACATAAGCTCCTCTGACCGCCGTGTACACTGGACGTCAGGCGTGTTGTCTTCTTGAAAATTAGTATATCGTCACTGTATGTTGTAGTTACTCATGTTACTCTCGCATTTATTATCTCGTACACTGCTGTGGTGTAGCACTGCAGTGCTTCTTTGTTTTAGCAACGATGTATCATAGATGCAGCACTGCTGTAGTGGGCGGTGCACTTGCAGATCCACTCTAATTCCAAACCAGTTTCAGTACAGGGGTCATTTCTTAGTGTGGTGCAGTCAAATCGTGTGTGAAAAAAAATTAAATACTCTCACACGGTATCCCGTTTGACCGCCAGCCGTAGGGTATCAGGTATTACCTAGAAATCACCTGCTGTAATTAGTCTTACGTATGTACGATATTGTTTTCATATATATTCATAGTTAATATGTTCGTGTATTATTGAGAATGTATAATTTTTCATTTGTGGACGATACGTGTGTTGAATAGAAGTAAGCATGTGTCATCACGTATGGACTCCGACACACTACCCTCGACAGTTGGCCTATCAGTGTGAAGGCGAGCAGCCTTGGCATATTTTGTGAAATATTTCCTCTGGGAGGTGTAGGCTTGTCTAGTTTCATTCCTTAGTGTTTTTTAACAACCCATAATAAAGAAGAGGCCTCGTTATGTCGCCTATGTTCAAGGGCGGCTTATATTTCTCCGTGCTTATTCGTTTTAAATTTGGCCTAAACAGCCGGTTTTTGAGTGCTCCTTATGTGCTGCAACACGCGACCCTCATGCTAAGCTGAAAGATGCTATGGCGCACTTGGCGTTCGTTTACAGTGACCGTGGTCGCATGGAGTATCCACGAGCTACGTACATTCGGCCCCGTAAGCAATCGCAAAGTTTTCTTGTATTTTGTTTTGTGCACGAGACTAGAGATCTGGATGCAGTTAGAGGACTTGTATTTGATTTTTGAAGTATAATAATAGCTACGGTACCTATGTAATAGTTGCGTTTCTAGAGAATTGCGTTGTGTCAGACCGTCGCTGGCCGCAGCTATTAGTGCATGAGTGACAGGACAAGCAGCAAATGGCAACTGGAAAGTTTAGCCTTAATAAGTTCCCGTAGACGAGTGTAGCCGTATGAATCTATGTCGGTTTCCTACCAGCTAAGGCTTTAATAGTTCATCTAGCTAAGGGTTGTTGCATTACTTTCTCTGCCTGGCGTCATGCATCAGGCCCCAGTGTCTCACTATGGAGATCGTTGCCTCTGGTACCGGTCGTCGTTAGGTTAGCATAATTCGTAAGGGGCATCGCGCCTGGTCCATAAAGTGGGCCTCTTGTTATGGTGAGCGACTTGACCTTACCGGATATATTTGTGGTGACTCCAGCTCTGGGAGCGCTGAGGATAGGAACGTTAGCAGCAATGTCTTCCAGCTCTTGCTTGCTCTTCGTGTTGCTCATTTGTATCTCTCTGTAGCGCAGTGCCAGTTGAGAACAATTCAGGGATTGCGTTCGTGTGTGAGCTGCTGTGGTGTGCGGGGGGTTCTCGGGCAACAGCACATGGCACACATGCTACATTAAAATTCCCTTGTCTTAGCTTCTAAGAAGTAAATACTGTACTTGTATTATTTACACATTTTATTTATTTACGCTCACTGCTCCTTGTATTTTTTGTAAAATATATTCGTCTTCCTTAGCAAAGCATGTAATTTGTAGCTAATAAGAGTCTTTGCTCTGCGACGTACTTTTAAAAAACTAAATATCGCAATGTCAGTTTCATGTATTCAACTGCATAATTTTGCTGGAGGCAGCCGTCAGTCCTGCTGGCTGCGTTCTTATATATGGTGTTGGCACGCGTTTAATATCTCACTGGCGTGCAACTGCTGCTAAGGAAGTAATGTACGCACCGCGGCCGATGTTCAGTGTGATCAGTTCTCCCGGGGAAACTCAATCTCTGTTTGACTTAACCAGGGTTGGCTGGTTTAAACCAAATAAAAAAAAACATGGTTTAAACCAACAAAAAAAAATGTTTTTTGGTTTATTTGGTTTTTATTCGGTTTGTTTGGTTTTTATTCATAAATATTGCGAAATAAACAGTTTTACTTCAGAAATTATTAAATTTCAGTTACACAACTAAGAGGATGAGTTAATGTGTTTCTATTTAGGAATCCGTTTGACTGTTAGGACAGTTAGGGTCAACTGTTGCTTATGTTTATTAAAAACCTATAACCTATTGAATTTGTGTTATTTCATTTCAGAGATGCATTTCTAATTATATTCAGGTATACCTGCAGCTACTGAATATTAGAAGTAGTAGTTAAAGATTCATGTAGTCATACCGTATAGCCATTTCATTTTTTCAAGTTCAATACTTTCTTTTTAATTAGCTAGTAGCTAGTCATTTCTATCGGGTTTTCTTTTTATAAGTGTTTTTCAAAGGATTTTATAGCTATTTTACTTTCTTTAGTTCATTACTCTGTTTTTTATTAGCTAGTAGCTGCTACTTCTGTCAAGTTGTATTTGTAATTTAAAGTGCTTTCAAGTTTTTCAAAAGATTTTAATTTCAATAATGATGAATCATAGCTTCTCTGCAGTTTGGATACCAAATGTAGCCACAGCAAGTACAGGTACTCGGCTAACTGCTTTTTCTTAAGCCCTTTTCTCTACGTCATGCTTCTACAATAGGAAATTGAAATGAAGCGACTAAGATTGTTGATGATTTGCTAACTATATGTTTACAAAGCAGAAAACCCTTTAATTGTTGGAAAAAATTCCTAAAACTAGAAAAAAAAAACATTGTTTTTGCCAACCCTGGACTTGATGCATCAGTGTTAGATGCAAAATTCTTGCAGTGAGTTTTGTTTTTGGTTCAGATAATTTTGCTACCTACATCGGCTGCATGAACAGTAGATTGGTGTGAGGTTTGATGTCGGTGCTTTGGTAACTCCAAGGTTGACCTCAGATCTTGGAGCACTTGAGTTAGACATAAACTGTTGGGTGAGTGATCATTTGTGGTATGGCAATTATGTATAGCTACAGCTCGTTATCGCAATTAGGTATGTATAGCTACAGCTCGTTATCGCAATTAGGTATGTATAGCTACAGCTCGTTATCGCAATTAGGTATGTATAGCTACAGCTCGTTATCGAGATTGTATTATTCTCTTGTCTTCTGGCAGCGCCAATTGGCTTGGCTTTCAACTGTGAATGTGTTCATGTTGATTCGCCACACTACTCACTGGCAGCACCGCACTCACTCTGAGGCAGCGTCATGGTCGTGGGATCAGCTAAGATAACAAATGAGACATATGCCTACACGCGCGTTACTCTCGCCGAGTTACGGTCAAGCTAGCAGCTACTCTACCGGAGTCTCAGAAGAATGCTTGGTTCTATAACACAAATACCAAGCATACCTCGTGATGTACATAGCAATGTGGTAGCTCGTATGGTAACACTGGGGCTCTGTTTTGTACGCCTAATCACAGGCATAGTAAGTAAGAATAGCCTCACTGACGCGATTGCCAGTGGAGCGTACAATCAGCAATCGAAATAACTGCAGTGTATGAACGTTTTTCGTAACTTGTTGAGCGTATGTAGCCAGTCATGAACGTATGGTGGCTACTCTTGCAACGTAATTCAAGTTTGGATAAAAAAAACATAATCTGAAGCCCTGAACTATAGCCACAAGCAGTGAAGTATAAATGCTTACTCTGATGACTTGTTTTCCCTCTAGTTGTCTGCCATTTGTTCTGTATTCATTTTAATTTATTACGTAGATTCGGCGTCTTGATGCTGCTCACCGTGTACGAGCGCCTGGCCTCTTCATTGGGTCCCATTTCTTGTAGCATTAAAGACATTCATGGCGACCTGAAGTTCCAATGATGCTCTATGATTGGCTGCGCTGTGAATAAAAGTTCCCCCTGTTCACATCACCTATCTCTGGTCCTTTGGTGCCTCAACGCTGGACATCCAATGTTACGAGTGCCCAGCAGCTCCAGCTCACTTCTTGGTCGCGGTGCAAGATGCAACCTCTGCGTTCTCATATCATTGCCGGGCTCCACTTTACTGTAACCTATTCGATTCTGCTGGTGATGGCGAGTCTCTGCAACTCCACTGCTGATCGTCCCGAGTTCATGCTCCTACTGATGGTGTTTTCCTCTTCTCTTCTTCTTTCCCGACTTGTTCCTGTGTGGAAACACTTTCGTACGTGGGTTCTACGTTGCTGTCGACGTACTGCATGTCCTTTGATTCTCCCTCTACTAGATTGCCATTCTAATGGAAACGAAGGCTTAAACTATTTACATATAACTCCACAGCTGAAGTCCAGTTCTTGCCGGAGCGCTTCATTGCACCAAAGTTTATTGTAAAAACAATGACGCATTGCCACGCTTTTTGTCTCAGACGCTGTGGGGACCCTTACGTTTCGGAGGAACGATCTCCCTGTAACTTTTCTTTTAAGCTCGCGGTGCTTCTGCACTCATGGGCGCTTGCACTTTCCTGGGATAGTTGCGCCAGACGTGCCCTCAGGGGTATATTCTGGCAGGCCCTTTTCCTGCCACAATATATTTGGGCCTGACACTCCCAAGGGTCCCGAATGCCTTTTCCGCAGATGTTGCAGCTTGCCGCAGTTCCTGCTGACGAGGTTAGTTTTGTAAAGTTAGGTGGGCTCTCAATACTTCCCCTTTTGTTTCTGGAGGTGGGCTGCCGATCGAGGTGCCGACCTATTCCCGCTAGACTTCTACGTTATTGTATTTAGTTTCCTTCTCCTGTGCGGCGTAGCTGAGCGAAAACGTTCAGCCGTGTCCGGGGGTTGGAGATGCTCAACTTGCGCCTTTTTCCTGTCAGTAGCGCACTGACCATCTGAGACCTACCGGCAAAAATGCTGAGACAAAAATCATTGAAAATTTGAACCGCCCTCGTGGCGCACGAGCCTGGGTTAAACCACAGGAATAGTTCCCTGATGTGCTAGTACAACTTCTACTGCTGCTACTACTTGTGCCAGATGTATCGGCTGCATTAAAAGGATGTTATCATGATTCTGAATAATTTCATGAAGGCTCAACTAATGTATGAAGGTAATTTGATTATCATCCGCAAACGAAGTGAGAGAGGTGATAATATTTTCGTTGAAGATTTAAGCATATATATATATATATATACATATATATATATATATTTGTGTATATATATTTATCATCCGCGAACGATGTGAGAGAGGTGATCATGTTTCGTTGATGATTTAAATATATATATGTATATATTTGTCTGTCCACCCAAAAACTGGTAGAAGTTGAGCAATGTTCATAACCTGGTAAAATTCTACAAGTGCACCAAACTCGCTTTTCGCGTCTTTGTTGACATAATTGGATAAAAGGAGGCATTTTAAGACGTTTTTTCAGAAATAACGTTTTCGTCGGAAATGCTTAGTTTTCCAGATAGTTGACTTAGAAGCTTCTATTGTTTTCCTATGGGAGAAAATACCGAGGCAACCTCATAGGAACATAAACTGACCTGACCTAAACCCAAAAAAAAACATAAAAAAATATTTTCCATTACACTGTGGAATTGTGGTTATTTTCTCTCATAAAAAAAAAAAAACAATTGAAACTTCAAAGTCAAATATCTCGAAAACTAAGCATTTCCGACGAAAACTTTATTCATGAAAAAGTTTGAAAATGCCTTTCTTACCGACATATTTAGACAAAAATACTAAAAGCGAGTTTAGTTCACTTGTAAAATAAAACCCATAATTTTTTGCATGGAGTTTGGTGGTTTAAACTAGATGTGACCCATGCCAAAAAAACTAGGCCTAACTGGCCATAAAAAATGACTGCGTTGAATTTGCTTCGACAGCGGCAGATTGTCTTAGCCACGAGGTGTTTGTTTTCTTATGTTTTTAGTACGAATGTAATCCTGGAGGGTGAAAGCTGTGCCCTAACCTTCTTTGACATAGCATCCATATGAGAAACTAGGATTAACTGGCCATCAAAAAGGACGGCGTTGACTGTACTTCTACCGCGGGTGATGGTCTGCTGCCACGAGGCGTTCTAGTTGTATATTTGTCTGTCCATCCAAACACCCAAAAAGTAATAGAAGGGAGTTGGGCAATGTTCATAGGTTTTTGCAGAGTGTCTGGTGGGTTCACCTAGGTATGACCCATGCCAAAAGGCTAGAATTAGCTTCTCATCTAAAGTATCGGCGATGAATTTTGTTTACTGTCCACCCAAGAAAAGGCAAGAGTTAGGTCATAATAATAATAATAATAATAATTTTTTTTATCGCTTCTTTTTCAGGCAGTCAGATGGGTTGTCTGCGATGTGAAAAATGAGAAAATATTGAGTTAGCTGGCCTTCAAAAATGGCGGCGTTGACTCTGTAACTCCACCCAAAAAGATGCAGGAGTTGAGCAACGTTCATAATTTTTGTAGGGACTCAGGTGCGTTGACTTAGATATGAACCATGTCAAAACACTAGAATTTGCTGGCCATCAAAAATAACTGTGTTGAATTTGCCCCACCCCCTTCAGCGGGTGATGGCCTTACGCCACGAAGCGTTACAGTTATAAATATCTCCACTTAATTAATTCATGTTGAAAATTGTAATACCGCAAGTTACTTCGCGGCATTGGTTAAATTGATAGCTACGTGCCAGTCATCTGTGCAACACATAATTCTCATAAACAAGGTGCTGTTTCAAGAAAAAATTAGTTATTAAATACTTGTATTCTGGCTGATAGCTTGTAATAACTTTATTTTACTGAGGTTTCGCTGATTAATACAAACACGAAAGAAAGTTGCCGATAAATTATCTGTTTCGGCACATTTGGCATTGTCCCTCCTGTGAATACGTCAAATCTTCCTATGCCGCAGATGCCCTTGAAGCATATGTATAACATTTATCATGAAAATAATAAAAAAAAATAGTTCTAAATTTTAAAAGCTTAAGCCCACAGGGGTATATTCTGGCGGCCCCTTTCCCTGCCGCAATATATTTGGACCTCGCGAACCCTAGGGTACCAAGTGCCTTTTCCGCTGGGGATGATGCAACTGGCCGCAGTTCCTGCTGAGAAGGTTCGTTTGTTACGTTAGGTGGGTTCTCAATATTTTCCCTTCTGTTCCGCGAGGGGGGTCGCCGATCGAGGTGGCTGAACTATTCCGCTTGACTCCTACCTTCGCTTCCGCGGAGGGCCACGGAAGGACCGTCCGCACGGGCGCTTCTTTCTTGTTCTCTTTTCGTCTCTTGCCCGGTGCCGCACGGCTGAGCGAATTCGTTCAGCCTAGCCGTGCATTGTTGGAGATGCGCGTGCTTTATATATTTCACTAATGTGAGTTCGCAGTCACTCACGACTTTCCGGTAGGAATGCTGAGACAAAATATCTTTTCTTCGGAGCGATGCGGCTTAGATGCGCTATCATACCTTGCTAATCTGAAGCTTAATAATGCCTGAAAGTTACAGATGCTATTGTGACAAGAAACACAGGGCAGCTAGTTGGGTGACGATGTGCATATGACGCGTTGAGGCTATAAAGATTCATTTTTGTTGTTGTTGTTGTACGATTAATGGCAAAACTGACCCCCTATGTTTCCTTCATCCTTATCCAGCAACTATGCAGCACGAACTATATTACGATCTTAAATATATTCTCGCTGATTTTCGTAAAAAGTACTGATCTATTTACAAAAGTTATGACTAACATGTCACTGAAAGTATTGTCCATCGCTAGCTACTATTTTTTTTTCATCTTATTAGCAGTATTTAAAAAAATTCCTTGCCGGAAAAAAGTCTTATAAGACTAAGGCTGCCCGCACACCAAAAGACTGGAAGCAAGAGAGACTGAATCATGAGAGGCGAGAACTATCGCACACCGAAAGACGGCTCTAGGACGGCAGCTAAAGCTGAGTTTCTTTCCTATTTCATCCCATTGCTTTGAAACATGTATTCTGTTGCTGTGCCTTGGATCCTTCGAGTTCCACAGGCACGACACAGCGTAAACCTCGAATATCAGACATTCAGCGTCCAGGCTGGAAGGACCGAATCACACACCTCTCAAGTTGACGTCTCGAAGCACACTGACCCGGCGTTCACAGACACACCGACACCTATCTCTGGGCCGGTCTCGCTCGACTCTCTAGCGTGAAAGCGAGTTTAACACGGTTTCTGGCTTGAGACTAGCTTCTGTCTTTCTAAGTCGCTCGCTTACTCTCTTTCAGTGTCTGTACTCCCGCATGTATCCATGTTGATGAATTCAATCTTTCTAGCTTGCTCACTTACAGTCTTTTGGTGTGCGGGCACCCTAAGGCTATCAATAGGTTGACCTATTTTTGTAAAAAGGAGAGTTCTGCTCAGCCAGGCTGTGTACCATTGATCGGAAGAAGTGATAATTGGGGATATTATTATCTGGTCAATGCGCCTGGTGGGGGTACGGCTTCCCATGTAAGGTTTCACCCGTTATGCGACATGTGGCCTACCAATGTCGTGTTGCAAAAACCTCCATAGGGATATTTTGGCAAACTCAAGCCCTGTCAGAATATGTTGTCCCCCACGCTTCCAGGGTTTTTTGAGTTACTTTTCCGGAGGGAATGTGGCATTTGGCCGCAGTTTCCGTAAAGGATGTTTGTAAGGCTAGGTAGCTTCTTAATACTTCTGTTCCGCTAGGTGGGCTGCCGATCGAGGTGGCAGACTTGTTCTGCGGGGCTCCTACTTCTTAGGAAAAGGCAGGGGCCAGCCGCACCAGACTCTCTCTTATGTCTTTTCGTCCTTTGTGTCTTGTATATGCTTACGCCTTGTTTCCCAGCTAAAAGTTAGTACGGTGACCAAAGTTGTGAGACGCAGAACACACGTGAGTTCGTCACCGCTTCAGACCTTCCGGCAGAAATGCCGAGATAAAATATTTGACCGGCGTGGTGCAGCTTTAAATCGCTGCGCTAGCAAATTTCCTTAACACATGAGCACTCGTGTTGCAAAATCACTTTGTCGTGTCTATCTGGTCCTATTGCGTCCGGTTCCCTTCAATGCTTCCGCAAACTCCCCATTTGTAGTCACTAGCAATCGCCCGGGATGGTTTCGTTCTGTTTGATTGCCCCATAATGAACTACACCCCTCTGATCCCGCCAGGTGCAGAGCAGAAGCTTCTGTGCGCCATGGCTCTTTTTTTTTATTTTGAGCATCAAAATCATTTTTGAGGTGTTAAACCAATCAGTGCAGTCTGCCAGAGCCCGATCGCCCTGAGTCTCAAGTAGAATTCTCTCTACTTCAATTGCAATTTTTTTTTTCTAAATTAAATAGTATAATAAAATTGTCTTCCTTTGACACAACTTTCGGCAGCCTTAACGCTATAAAAAGAAATCGTATGCACTAGCGAAATGACATGCGTTGAATTTCAAGCATATAATAGACGCGTTGCCATGTGAAACTAAGCATACACAGTTCTGGGACAGCCTATTGTCGGAAAACAGCGAGAACGTATTTAAGATCGTAGTGCTAAGTTCTGCATAGAGCTGATGGCATGTGCTCGACGTTGGGCAAGGGGTCTCTTTAACAAAAGCTCTACTGCTGCTCTCAACACAAGTCAAACTCTTAGGAAACTGCCGCATGTGCTCTTCGTCGAAATAATCATAATTAGCATTCTAGTGATATTGCTGTAGGTCAGTCGACAGCGCCAGTCCTGGCGGCTCCCATGCGTTCTCTTATTCCGGATTTCTTCAACTAGTTTAGTAACCAGACACTAGAATTGAAAAAATGTATATTTGAGCTTCTTCGAAATGAAAAGGCTGCGTTTACCGTAATTTACAAACATTGATCTGGATTAATTATCTAACCATTGCAAGTTTGTCTTATTAGAATCAAAGAAAAACGACCCACATTGCCTCGCACAGAGCCGAGGTGTTGGAGATGCACTGACTCACCTGAGAGCAGCAGCACATCGTTCAGTTTTATGTGTACAAGTGACGTTAATGCATAATTTCTCAAAGTTCCAGTTTCTCTGTAAATAGTTCTGTGTGACATGACTAATAAAGGCCTTCTACGATGTGCAAGAGTCTCTTATTGTTTTGTCGATTCCCTCACTTCGGCAGCAGCTTCAACCTCTTCAATACACATACAGATTTGTATTCATTGGAAGCTTTATTGCTGGTCTTACACAGTAATTTGAATTGCACAAACCTGTTAAGCCCGCTAGCCTACACCCAATAGTCTCTTTGCTAAGATATTGTGTGATTTCACATCATCTGGAAGAAAAACTCAAGACTTACGATGCAAATGCAGCATTGTTGTATTTCTGCCTTGGAGACGCAAGACTTCCTACTAATTGCATCTCGTGCTACTCTATTGCTGAAAGTTACTCGTAAAGGCGTCTTTTTATGACCCTATTCGGAATGAAAATCACCGTGATCACTGAAAGGCAAAAAAACGGTCAGTGACTTTGTTGACAAACCCGAGACGCTATGTTTGTCTACAAAAAAAATAAGTGTCCATGATACTTACGCGGAATATGTAGGCGAATGAATTTCTTGAGAATTTTAATCTATTTTAAAGTCAATGCACAAGTGACCAAGCAGTATTTGACGCATTTAAAACAGTGCACAAGCATACAACTTGCGAAACTTAGCCTTGAAGTCAATATTACAAACAATCACGGTAAAAATATTCAAGTTTTCCTTAAATATCAGAAATTATCACAAACTTGCATTTTGAATTACTTGTCTAACGGCTGAAATCACGCATGAACACTCCGCGGAGGAAATCACAGCGCGATTTCGGTTGATCGCTATCAGAATTGCGTCAAAAAGTGGTCACAAAAACGCACAGATCACGCGGAGTCATCCGCAAGGTGGTAACAAAAGGAAGCCTTAACAAAGTGTTCTAGGATGATTTTTGTGTTTGTGGTTACAATAGTACTCCGTTAATACCGAGCCTTTTGTTCACTACAGCATATCAATTATGTAGAAGTCGCCTCCTTAATGCCGTGTGGCGGTACGTGGTAACTGCAGCATGACTTCGCCACATCGCTCTCCCGTTCTTTCCGCCAGAATTTCATTTCCATTAAAAACGCAATTGCGTCGATGAAACAATACTACCCATGCTCTTGTTCATCAATCATAGGAATTACTAATGAAGCACTTTATTTGTTGAATTTTGAAGATATTTGTGAAGAAACATCAGGTAAAGTTACGTTCTATTCAATCGTGTGCATCAGAAAGCAGAGATTGCAACGAGAGGACTGAATAGGACTACATAAAACTTAGCCATGACCGTACGTAGCGAAGTTACATCACATCGACGAGTCGAAGAATTTGAGTGTGGGGACCTCAGGCCTTCGTTGGTTTTCTTAATCATATCACCGTATTTTTTCGATTTAGTTCTATCTCCCGCTCATGAATGGCCAGCTACTTAAGCAGCAAAATACTCTAAAATGTTGTCGCCAAGTACAGAAAGTTCGAGCAATAGGCTGTTACTGTAGGGGGCGTGGGGGGGGGGGCGCCCCCTTTACCAAAGGAGGCAATGGGCAAGTTCAGCTGGAACCCCTCTACCAAATGACGCAAGTTAAGCCAGGGTCCCTTTACCAAAAGAGGTGACGATGTCCAGGGCAAGTTTTGTTGGGCCCCCCTTAACTAAAAGAGGCCTGGGGTGAGTTGAGCTGCAGCCTCCATAACTATGAAAATATAACTACGGTTGCATTATCGATATGCACGTACCCCATTTTTTACCCATCTTCCAAAGAGGCCCCTCCTCAACAGGGGCCCAGGAGCATTTGCTCTAATGGTCCCTTATAAATACAGCCCTGCTCATATACTCGCACGTGACCAAAGACTTTATTAACCTTATGTAAATACAGCGCGCAACTAGAATTTGCATCATAGGAAGTTGTCTGCGTGTTATTTTCAAGGCTCTTACTGACGACTTTGGGCAAACGAGAAACTAAAAAATAATTGAAACGGACGGAACATTCTCTTAACTTCGCCAATTTGCTTGTTTTTTTTTTTATTGCAGTTCATTCCAATTTTTGTGATTTAAAAGCCTATAGAATACTCGTATTCTTTTCGATTCTGGTGCATCATTCTGAATGATTCACTTCTCTCTATAACTTATAAATCTGTGTCAGGGTTAAAGTTGTGTTTGAGAGAGGGTATCCAACGTATTCGTTTCTGACCGCGGCGTGGGTTGGCACAGCGGAAGCAAGTTCATCTAACCTTATTAAATTATACTTGTCTGGAATTTCAGAGAGCGTTGATTTCGTTACTCTGCATTTAGTACAAGGTGTTCAACTCAAATCGATGAACATAGAGACAGTAAATTTACAGATTCAACACCGTTGCGTAGAATCGTATTTTATTCCTTCTCAAGCGCAATCGGATTTTACGAATCACCCCTTTATGCCTACCAATGCATTTACTGATACGTACGAAGTGTTCAGTTATAATTGGTGAAGGGACGTTTTGCTACTAGTGACAAGGATTTGATCTCTGGGATACAATTAGTATAATTGTATTCAAGCTGAACTGCTCCTTCTCGTGGTGGTACCGTTAGTAT
>LQNS02276867.1:7467850-7482604 GCA_001587735.2 Parhyale hawaiensis
CTGGTAGCCTATGGTGGCCAGGAGAACCAGTCAAGTGCTGTGCAGTACCCAGAGATCCTGCCCTTACGTTCTTTGATGATAGCTGGCCTACTAGTTGCCAGGGATCTTCGCAGATGACCAAGGACCTCAAAATCGGGAGCTCGATGTGCTCACCATTCCTGCCTCACACCTGTTGGGACATAGTAGTGCATCTGCAGGCCTCTGCCGCTTCCAACCGGTCAGTGCCGATGCGGCTACCTCCCTGAGGTAACAGCTGCATACATCCGACACTATTATACTGTCCGGGCTAATACCAGCTGTCCCCGTCGATTAGTCCCCTGGGTGAAAACCCGTGGACGAGGCAGCAGGCCGAGACATTTGAATATCCTTTCTTACATATATCTTTCTCTCTCTTACTTTTCTAATGTTTTCCATTTTTTATTTTTATGTTATTTTTTCAATTTTCACCCTCTTTTTCTATTTTTTTGGAGAGCTAGCCTGTGGGCGAGAGGCCTACAGAATAACCAGAGACCTCCAGAGGCCTACTGGATAACCAGATATCCCTAGAGCCAGTGGCTAGAGGTGCTCACGATTTTTTTTCCGTTTTTTGTCGATTTATAATTTCCAATATATTTTTTTACAATTAATACTCTTTTACAAACACAAGACTTGCTGGTAAAGTGGTGTATACAACGCCGGGGTTAGTGGAGTCAGAGGAGAACCTCTCGATGTACCGGTGCAAGCGGGAATAACGAGGTGCTGCTCGCGATGTCCGAAGTCAACTGGCGTAGGTGGCGCCAGCCAGCTGGGCCGCTCCCATGGGCCAGACAGTGAAGACGTCGGAAAGCCAGCCGCCCCAACCGGACGGACAACGATGACATCAGCCCTCTGACAACTGCCGCCAGGGGGCTGAACTATGTGGCGGACGCCAGCCAGCCCGCCTCTCCACTGGGATGTTCAGAGTGTAACATCGCTCGCCTAACACCCGCTTGCGTTGGTCTGCCTGACCTCCGGACAAAGACACTTGAGAGGATTCATTCTATACGTGTATGGTGTCAAGAAGCAGAACGTGGTGAGTGTGTGCCATACACAACAAAGCTAGTCTTTTGAAATTATATATTTACATATTCGTTTTGAAAGATCATCATACAGTAGAACTCTTGCGTCATTAAATGACAATTACCTTAAAATAGTGGGGAAAAAGTATGACTGGTATGCCTGACTTTAGCAGGTTTTTGCTGCGAACTCAGTCACCGACAGACAGGACTTACCTGAGGCGTGCAGATCCTGCACCTCGGAACAAATTTCTGCAAATTTAGCAGACGGCGGGTGAGCAGCACCGCAGTCGTGGCAGGTAATAAAATCGTCCTCGTTCGGGTCACGGGACGAGTCACTTCCAGGTGGGGGCGGCACCCCGTCACCGCACGTGGCGAGCCCTCCACAAGACTCGCACTTTAGGCCGCACCACTCTTGCTGTAAGTCAAAACTTTTGTGAGAAACTGAGGCACGGATGCGACACCCTCAAGTGCACAGTTTTGGCTTCGAATACAGAGAAAAGCACAAAATCAAACGATTCTTGATCAAATTTGAACCGAAACCCCTACTACGCTCTCCAAATCAACATATGAGCGGACAATTAATCCCGACAGAGTATTAAAGGTCACTATTACTACAGCATTACTGTCAAATTCCTAGGCTTGCCGTCGCACCCACACAAAGTGTGATCCCAGCAGTGAGGCTCGGTGAGGCCGTCGAGTGTGAACACTACAAACGACCGAGTAATATTCAATACCGCATAATTTTTTTCACGCCGACCACGTGTGGAACTAGTGGCAGGAAAAAAGGGCGCAAAAAATCTCAAAAAAGAATGAGACATAAGCTGAGGGCTCCAGTGTCGATAGCCAGGAGGAGTTTTGGGTGTCTGTAACCCCACTTGGACCCTAGCTGTTAAAACTTATCTGCTGGATTTTTGGTGCAAGGTCTGATGAAATAATGCCAGTACTTGCATATTACACGACGTCTGACACCTACTGACATTTGGTATTTGACACAGCTCGATGATTGAACTGTTGCCCAATAGTTCTCACACCTTGTAATTATCAAGTTGGAACTTTCAGAAGCCTTTCTTTAGGTTATGACCACGAAAAAAGATAAGCAGATCACTCTAAAATGTCCGCCAACCACAGTTATGAGGCGAATCATACGGCCATCTCTAAGTTCTTGCAAGCTGGCAAAGTGTCGTCTACATCGTGAGGGACCTTCAGGTGTTCAAGTCGATCGTCATGAATTTCAATAGGTAGATCAAAGTTGACCAGGGTCTTGATGCGAAGTAAAGAAGGGGAAGGACGAGGTCAGTGAGAACGATGGTCAACATGGAGAAGGCCGGAAACTTGATCAACAGGAAGCTGAATGCTTCGAAGTTGTCCAGGATTCTCGGGATTCGCCGCCAGTCGGACCAGAGAATCATCAAGAAAAACTTGTCAAAGAGTTTGACGAATATAAACGTAAGGAGTATTGTTATGAGAGGGCTGAAAGGAGGTTGGACCGTACGATGGCCTCGAAGAACTGGATAAAGATCTCGGCCAACTCGAAGAAAGTGCGAAATTTTTCAAACGAAAACCTCTTCGTCGTGGAGGCCGTGGTTAACAATCAGAATGCCATATACATCTCTGACCTCTCCGTGAGCTTGGTAAACCTTGAATTCAAGCTAAATTCTGTGTCCAAGAACTTTGCGAAGATCATGGTCCTTGTCATCCTAACCAGCGACGCCAAGAAGTGCTCGGTGATTTTCATCCCAAAGAACAAGAAGGTCAACGCCGTGGTGCACCAGAACGTGCTGAAAAAACATATCTTCCCTTGACTAAAGAAGAATTAGTCTACCCCCTGGCAGTTGTGACTTCCAGCAAGACAGCACCTCATCCTACACAGCCAAGTCAATGCAGGCATTCTTGACTTCGGAGAGGATCGAGTTCTGGCCACCTTCCAAAGAGCCTCCCTCCTCGCCTCACCTGAACCCCTGGACTGCGAAATTGGGTTGCAAATAGTCAGGGAGGTCAACGCTGAGAGGCAGAGCAACATGAACAGTCTTAAGAAGGCCATCAAGAAGAGCTGGACGCACACGAACTACAGCATCATCAAGCACGCCAGTTTCCACTTCCGCAACCAGCTCGAGAGTTTTTTGAAGGGTCGGGGGGCCAATTTGTCTCAGTTTTGTAAAATATAATTGGGTCAAAGCTATCACTGAGTGAAAATTTCACTTTAGTATTGAATAAAATGAGTGATTTCTTCAACATTTTAGAAAATTTTCTAAAAAAAGTCTGAGAACTTTTGGGTAACAGTTTACAAATATGAAAACTTATTCATCAATAAAATTATTCGATGTAGCGCTGTTGTTATTTACCTCCGCCAAGGAGGTTATGTTTACGTTGGATTTGTCTGTCTGTTATCAAGATAACTCAAACAGCTATGGACGGATTTGGATAAAATTCACAGGGATTGTTAAATAGGTTTGGTGGAACAGATGATTAACTTTTGGTGAATATCCATTCTCCAGTTTGTTTGTCAGCTTCACTTCCGTCAACGCCATAACTCAAAAAGTTCAAAATAGATCTTCATGAAATTCACAGGAGTCGTTAATAATTTTATGTCAAAAATGATTAAATTTTAATGCAATTCGGTCGGTTCGTTTGTTTGTTTGTTTGACTGATGTTTATTATAATGTTTGTTAGCAGCATAACTCTAAGTTATTAGCGGATCTTCAAGAAAACTGCAGGAAGTGTTAATTTTATTAAAAGGCATGAATGACTAGATTTTGGAGTCGATACAAAGAAAATCATGGTTTCAGAGCCAATCAGACTTCCTTGCTACCGTTGCCTTACTTGGCGGAGGTATGCACTCTCAGTGTGCTCTATTTTATTTTTACATTTATCTAGGTTATATTTTTCGATGCTCTGCAAGTTTGTTGGTTGAAAAAAAGTAAGTATATAATTGTTCTTAAGATATCACTTAATAGCTGTATGTTGCACATTAAAATTTTTACAGAAAGTAAATGTGCAAAATGGAACAAGTCTTTTCAACACTTGAACAACACTATTTACTGTTATAAAATGGTTTACGATGCACCTGAGACACTGTAAAAAGCAAAATCTCTAGGGGGACAGGAACGGCCTCCAGATCCCAGTGTCAATAACGAGTAGCATCCAGGGTTGTTGGAAAATGCCGCCTACACACACATTAAAAGTCTTTCTACGGCCCTGGCTAGAGGATTCAGTTTTTTATTTTATTTTGTGAATGACTTACAACATATAATTTTCTATTAGATCCCATTTATATAAGATTACTGTATATGTATAAGACTAATTTTTCACAGATTTTGAATAATTTTTTATAATACTCATGATTCCAAAAAAACATTAGCCTATGATAAAATATTAAACATGTATCATTTCGTCTTAAAACAACGATTACATATCTATTCTAATTTTATACTTTATATTTTTATCTTAAAATTACGATTATATAATTATTCTAAATTATTACTTCTTTGGATTGATATTTAAATCACGATTATTCTTTCAGATAGCATTTTATAAGATTAAAAGTGGAGGTTTCCATTTTCTACAGATATTGATTAATTTATGCACTGTAGCTAATGATTTCTTCGACTTTTCCAAAAATGACTATTACCAAGTACAAGGACACTTCCGGAAAAAAATTGTTTACGATATTTTGCTAAATCGTTATCTTGAAGTCTCTTAATGCTGAACCAAAGTTTCTAGATATAAAAAAGAAGTTCGTAATCCAAACAAGTTCTTTTTAATGAATAATCGGGGTAATAAAGCCATAATTATTGCTGTTAAGACTACTACTTCATTGCACACTGTCCCTTTATTGAGTATGTATCACTGTACACTGTCCCTGTGCTGCATATATCACTGCACACTGTCCCTGTACAGAGTATATCACTGCACACTGTCCCATTATTGAGTAGGCATATCATCACCCTTTAGAGATCAAAGAGACAGTCAAAGGAAGGCATTAAGAGAGTCACCCTAACCATTCTATTCTTAACTCGAGAAGAACTCTGAGAGCGCCTACCTCCACCAAGCAAGACAATGTTGATAAAAACTGCAAACTGGTCCGAGAGCCAGGATCTGCACTTTATCATCACCAATATTTCATCACTTTGCCTGTTGACATTAATAACAGTTCCTGTAATATTCTTGAGCATTTTGTCAGCTTTAATGTTGTTGCATTGCGGAGATACTCCAGGAGTAGAAACTCGGAAGCATGGTACTTGACAGACTGTGTTATAAGGCGAGTTGCAGGCCAGTATTAGTATGCTCTAGATTCACTTTCATTAATGCCAATTGTAGTATGGCACCCTGTGAAGTTTTGAGCCTTTTCAGCTCAGCACGTGAAATCTCAAGCTTTTGCACGGAACAACAACACTACTATCATAATATTTCACTTTCCTTTCTAATGGTTCAGCACGATCTACACCATTTGCCCCTTTTTCCCTCAATAGGCATAGGATAGGCTATACGGTTAAGTTAGGTTGATCCATTCTATGTTATGGGAGCAGCGCCCCCAGGGGAACCCTGTAAGTTACCTTAGCAATTAGCTAGGCCTTCGGGAAGTCTTGTCTGTCGCACCCACTTTCCTTCATTCCGATTTCATACTCTTACTTATATTACTTTCTCCTGTTCTTACTCTTCTTTGCTGACTTGCTGTTCCCATGCGCGATGACCCTGTGCGGGAACACTTTCGTGCATGGGCTCCCCGTAGCTATCAACATGCTATGTATCCCTTAGTTTTTCGTTATTAGATCACCTCAGCTGTGGATACGTGTGACAGGTCGTTTCGCCTTCGGTCAATTCGCCGTTGGTTATTTCGTCGTGGGAGCATTTCGACGTGAGGATGTTTCACCCAGATGGCATTTTGCCTTGAGGATAGTTATGTCATCGTGATGGCATTTCGTCGCTAACGCATTAAAGAAGTTGATTAGTGGTTGATTATTAAGATCTAAACTAGCTATTATTCAAACAAAACTGATGTTCTTTCGTCTTTAGATTCTGTATGATTTAATGAAGTTTATCATTGATCATTAAGATTAAACTATATTTAATTAGGAAATGAATAGCAGTCATCCAGTAAGAAATAGTTGCCATCCAGTAAGAATAACAAAAGGAGCAAGCGCACAACTGATCTTCTTTTGCTTTTTGATTCTGTATGATTGTCTTGCCGCCGCCATACCTTGTGTGTCGCAGATCATCTACTGGTTGTTGACATTGCGTGTTAAGCAGTTGTTACGTATTAACATTTTTTTGGTGTTCGCAATATAATATGTTAATTAAGTATTCAGTATAAAATACCGTTTGCAGTAGTGTGAAAATGGGCTGCTATCTAGACCTATCGCAAGCTAGAGTTCAGCCCGCCATTGCTAATGCCATACATTCCAGCTTTAGAACAATGAGTATTTGTAGCAATTGCGTTGAAATCGCAGAGACGACAGTAGCGGTCGTGATGGTGTTAATGCTATAATTTTTTCATAAATTTGTGAATGTACTTAATTACTGATCTTCAGGTCAGATCTTAATTCTCCTTGAGCTGCTGGATACCATTTTAACCATTTCTTATTGCTGCATTCTCATATCTTCTATACATAGTGACATACACAGTCCCAACAGAATAATGTGTTTTACTTATAGCTCAAGTCAATATTAGCAACCAATTTATCAATATTAAACATATTCCTAAATAAAAGTTAAGTAAACTAAAAAAACGCTTTAGCTAAAAAAATTTAACTAGCCAAACCAAACACTATCTAATGTAACCTAAGGAGGGTTAGGTTGGATCAAATAATTCATTTTATTCATTTGTCACTCGGTCGTACCGTAGTAAATGACTATTTAAGATGCGCAGTTTTCATGGGAATTATACATACTATTTGACTAAGATCGGTGATGTTGCGCATCATTACATTTAAAGGTACTGTATTGTTAATTTTATTACCTCCGCCAAGGAGGTTATGTTTTCGTCGTGTTTGTCTGTCTGCCACCAAGATAACTCAAAAAGTTGTGAGCCGATTTGGATGAAATTTACAGGGATTGTTAGGTATATTAGGAGGAACAGATGATTAAATTTTGGTGAAGATATGCCCACCCGTTTGTTTGATTGTCTGCCTCATTTTTCTCAATGCCATAACTCAGAAAGTTATGGATTTGTATGAAAATAACATGAGTTGCTAGGTATATAACAAAGAGTAAACGACCACATCTTGATAATGATTCGTTTGTTCATTCCGTTTGTCATTTTTATTATTTTATGCTTGTCCGCATAATAACTCAAAAAATAATGAATGGAAATTTATAGGGGTTGTTAGTAATGTTGAAAGACAAATAATTAAATTTTGGTGCAGATCGGTTGGTTCGTTTGTTTGACTCATGTTTATCATTACGTTTGTATGCAGTATAAGTCAAAAAGTTATGAACGGATCTTCAAGAAAATTGCACAAGCTGTTATTATTATCAAAAGGCACAAATGATTAGATTTTGGAGTTTATACAACGAAAATTATGGTTTCAGAGCCAATTTGAATTTTTTGCTACCGTTGGCGGAGGTATGCGCTCTGAGAGTGCTCTAGTTCCATCTTTTTATTTTATTATCAGTTTTTCCTGGGAAGTTCTGCAACTATATGGGTCAATAGCTGAAACTGAAACTTTTACTAATAATATCAATAAACCTATCTATAATTTTAATAGCGTTGTTCATTCGTTCGTTCCTTCATTCGAATGTTACGCTCTTCAATAAAGTATAGAGGAAAATTGAACTCGGAAGAATCTCTGATTTCCGCTATAAGAAAGTTCAACCACAGATGTTTTCTTTCAGCTCGCACTTGAGAAAGTTTCAGTCAGTTTCGAAGTAAAGACATGAAGTTCATTTTGCACGTATCATCCCTACCATGATACCAAATTTCATTTCTTGTAATATTCACGTTGATGAGGTTGCATACCGATCCAAATATAGGAAAATCCGAACATAGCCATAACACGGTTCAAACAAAGCTGTTCTCAACTGCATCATTCTAAACTGCGTTTTCAAGTGCGATGTTTAGAGAAATGACGTAAACAGAAAAAGTACTTTCAGCGACATGAATCTATTTTTTTAATGGGCTGAGTGTTGTATTATATTGGCAGGCTATCGCACCTTAAGTGTAAAGCAGCCACGAGTCCCGTCGTAGAATTGAAATAATCAAATATACTGTTGAAAATGGAAACGTTAAAAATATGAATGTCTAAATAATGTTATCTTCAGGCGATGAGAAACAAAGGATAGCGATAACGTGCAAATATAGAAGAGAAGCAATCAGAAATGTACCTCTTAAAAGCGAGGTTATATTTGCTTATGCTGTCTATATATATCTCTATCATGATATGCAGGGGCGGAAATATTGCTAAAAAGATATCTGCGAGATCCACCAGTAATATTGTGTCTAGATATGTTGTGCATGTACTTGGTGACTTACGGCGCGCACACGCCTACTAGGCGTAAAAGTTGCATTGCCACGCAATTCTGTACTATCTGATTGGACATTGCTATGCCACTAAAAAGAATATCTAAGGTATGAGCCGTTTCTGGCAGTTTGTACGTTATAACAAGCAGCAATGGCCAAGCTTTGGGAGTATGTACCGCCTACTTTTGAGTTAGTCTAGAGTTGCAATGACGCATAGTTTTTGCGTGACTTTCAATTTGGACCACGGGAGCGCTTCGCGTTCTTGGAACAGTTGTTTCTGTGCGCATGATAACGGTTGAGTCTATTAAGACACATCGATTGCAAAACATATGTAAAGTTGTGAATTGAAACCCAGAAGTAATTAAGAGACAGAGTCTAAAGTGAGCACGTGGCCCTGGCTGTAGTGGAATAGCTGCCGCGGCTCGGAACTTGAGCAGTTATTGAATATAATAATAGATAAGTCCAAGCTGCATACACAGCAGCGCATTATGAAGGATAGGGAGCAATGTTTCGACTCTCGCACTTGAGGTTTGAGGCAGTTCGTTAGGATAAAGGAACAGGCGCTATTTATCGGTAGGTATTAGGTATTAGGTATTATAAGAAGATTTAAGCCTCCCTAAATAAGTACTAAGCTCTTCTAAGAGAGGAAAAGGAAGGGACATATAGTATGTCGACAGAAAAACGGGGAACCCATGCACGAAGGTGTTCCCACACAGGATCAACGCGCATGGGAACAGCAAGTCGGGAAAGAAGAGGAAGAACAGACAACAGTAAGATCAGTAGGAGTATGAAAGTGGAAGGATGCAAAATGGGCACGAAAGACAGACGTCCCGAAGGCCTAGCTATTGGCTAAGGTAACCTACTCAAACCCCCTGGGGGCGCTACTCCCCATAACAAAGGATGGGCGAACCTAACTAACCTAACTCTATGGCTTATCGGTAGGTTAGGTTGAGAAGCTGTATTAGGTGAACTAAAGTGAGTTATAATGGCGTAAGGTTATACTGTTTCATAATAAAAAGTGAGGACAGTAACTAACCGACCATGGAATTTCCATGGGTCCCGCTAGTAGTAATATAATAGTGTTATATATTCTATTCAACTTAAGTGCGTGGGTGAGTTCTAGTTGAGTTCGTCACTGCACTTGGTTGTGAGATTTGAACTTCAATGCAGAATAATGTTATCAGACTACAGTGCTGGATGGCGAAGGAATTTCATAAAGATCTTGTTTATTCACATCTTATTATACAAGACTTAGAAGGTGTGATCCTATAATAAGTAGCAAGCATGCTACTTGATAGATGCAGACAACAAGGTACAAGTGCTGAATACGAGCTACAAGCAGAATGCAGTGGACAATGTTGGTACAGTAAGGGTAACTACCGAATAAACAGATTCTTCAGTGCGCAAGCCCTTCAAATATCTATCATTGGCCGGCATCGTTTCGAACACCGGTTGCTTCCGCCGGAATCGAGTCGGAAGTCTGCCGGAAAATTACTGTACGTTTATGAGATGAACAAATATCTCCGAAACTCTTGTTACAGGCTTTGACAGACAATTTTTACTGATAGAGGTTCCGGCCGGAAGGTCATTGAGAATTACGCATGTCGCTCACATTTTAGCGACGCAAGAAAACAAGCACATTTTTCATATGGTTTATAACCGTTCGCCCTTCTTATCTGAGCCCGCCTGTAGACAGTGGCTACTTCCGCAAGACATGAACTCGCATGATGAAAAGAATGCGTCTATACATTTGAATGTCAAGGCTAACACATTGGAATGTTGAATGTGCGAAACGCATATATAATAACAAATAGCGTATTAGGTTAGGCGTGGTTGGGTGTAATTTATGCATTACCTTGCCATTTATATTACATCATGGCGAAATGCCCTCACGGCGTAAAGACCAACGGTGAATTCACCGACGGCAAAAAGACCTATAACCGTGGATCCGGAGGCTAAACAATTCAATAATCTAATCTGCCACTGTTCTTAAATGGAACGCTCGCATAATTTTAAATATTTCGAAATTTTGAAGGACGTGTAGATACGAAAAGCAAATAACACAGAAAAGAGAAGGGACATATAGTATACCGATAGAAATATGGAATCGATGCACAACAGTGTTCCCACACATGATCAACGCGCATGGGAACAGCAAGTCAAAAGTAGAGGAAGAACAGAATGAAGAACTGTCAGTAGGCATCCAAGAATCCAAGAATGAAACTGGAAGGCAGCAAGGTGGGTAACCCACGTTCCGAAGGTCTATCTACTGTATGGTTAAAGTAAGCTGCCGGATTCCCGGGCAGTCGTTGCTCCCATTACTAAAGGATGGATGAAGCTAATCCTATGCCACTTAAGGGTGGCTACAAGAGCTGTGGTGGCTACAAAAAAAAAGTGAAGCGACAGTTAGTAAACCATGCCAAGGTAAAATATATAAATGAAAAAATGACATCTATCACGGAAAGAGCAAGGGAGAAAAAAACAGGAAGATGAATAACACAAAAAGAAAGAGAGGCAGGAATAGGAAAAGACACCACTGGCCAGCAGAGAAGGGGAAATACATCATACACAGAGGCTAGCGGTAGTTTTCAAAGGCTGCTAATGTAGAAAGTGCAAACAAAACTCATCCACTGCAGTCCAACATGAACTTCCCAGAAGAGTTTATGAAACCCTTGAAAATGAACCTCAAGTGGAATGTGAAGTGTGCTATTCACGCTATTCTACTAGTATAAGAAAAAAAATCCTATGAATAATGAAAATAAAGTAACAACGTATGGTAAGTTAAACGTGATGAAACGACCGAGCTTACTTCCACGCGCAAGTACTGTGGATTTGTGCACGGCTGGCAGCAACACGTGAATCCGTACTGCTGCTGCAGGACCACCTGCCTCTCTGACCTGGAGTGCCTGCAGTAGTGAGGCCCTGCAACGTAAAGTTTGTATATCAACTTAATAGGCCCGGCTGGTGTAAGATACAAGGACCAGCTAAAGAAATAATAATAATAAAGAAATAGCCAAGGATAAAATACTTGTAACAAGCCGAAGCAGCCGGAACGCGCCCTCTTTCTCACTGCTTAGGACTTAGCCCAGGGGTTCCTACTGCCCATTACATTCTTATTCACAAGTGACAATCTTATTTAAATCGTAACAATCTCATTCAGTTTGATTATTTAATAAACCTTTCAATAGGAGGTAGGGAAATTAATCCTTACTAGCGGGACTCGTGAAAATTCCACGGTTAAATAATGCTTCACCTACTTACGTATGACATAAGGCAGTGTTCCTGTAATCTAACCTACCGCGTCAAATCTCAAGTCCACCTGACGAACTCCCGTCTACCTTAACAGTTAACACACCTCGTCTAGCGGACTCTAGCCTCTCTCACCTGTGAAACTTGCAGACAACGGTACTTCTCGTATTGTTCTATATTCATGTATGCCTTTTCTACGCTCGAACGGATTTCCACTCTTTACAGATAATTTAGCTCATCATCATCTTACGAGTTTTAATTTTTTGTCAGCGTGTCCGATTTTTTTTTTTGACGACCCATGGCTATTGATTAATAGCCCAGCCCATGATTTTCCTGCTCTCTTTGACGCGATAGATATACCTACAACAGACTCAGCCAGTTTATTAAGCAGCCTAACCTTGTGCTCTGAAGATGTCATTGTATTTCCTTAATTAGATATCGCACATTCGCTTGAATGAATACGTTAGAGCCAATAAGTCCAACAATACCCAATGCATTCTCCAGCAGAGTATCCTATATACGTATTTGGCTGGCCATAGATAGCCGAGCGACACAAGCAAATGTAATATGTTGTGAAAGAAATGAAAAGCGGTAGATAAGATACGAGTGAAATGGTCTAAGTCTTTGCTTTGAAAGTGACTGAAATTTTTTCAAGAAGCGCTGAAGAAGACAGCTATGGCTGAAGTTTGATACAGCGAAAATCAAAGCTTCTTGCTAAGTGAAGTTCTCCCTACCTAATACTGAAAAGCGTCACTTACAGACACACGGATGGATGTACGGGCAGATGGAGCCTCAACAGAATTATAATATAGATCTTTCTTTTTAAAATAATTTTCAGGTCGTCCATCAGGCTGCCACAAGTTAAGTCAGCCGTTCCAACGCTCCGCCAGGCTGAGCGCCCAGGACTTAGCCCAGAAGGAACCCCGGGGCGAAGTCCTGAACGGTGTCGAGTAAGCTGGTCTGCTAATGAAAAGATTTGGAAATACTAAAGACAACACTTGTATTCCACTCACTTAACTGAGAAGCCAAACGAGTAAAGCGTATCTAATTAAGAATAGGTTTCTGTAATGGCACTTGCTCATTTCGGAGTTGCGGATTTGGATGAGCCAAGTCCGACTCCGACTCCTGGGTCCAGTTAGTGCCCAATTACGAGTCCTAGGACCTTAAACTTCTCCGTCCCTTTAAAATTTATTAGTTTTCATTTGACTCCTGGGACAACCGCGCGTACGATTTGGACTTCTTGCATTCAAATATCCGATCCCAACTCTCACACCCCACGTCAAATAATAGAAAAAAGGAGCTTGAATAGCTTGGCAACCCACACAACTCTCCGTTATGAAAAAAATCATTCTTTCTCAATAAGAAACTTCACTTCAATTGTTTCGAAACTAACGAGGTGTGACCAGGAGAACAAAATTTAACTGGGGACAATTTAGACTATTTGCTACACCAAGTGAAGCCACTGTACCTAAACAAATAATTCGAACACCTCACAGTTTAAACCGTTGTATCAACCGACCGGCCTACAGAAAGAGTCATGGAAGTTGTGTGCGGCATCACGGGAGTGAATAGCATGTCAGTCACTGTGTAGAGGTGAGGCAGGTAAGCAGAGAACTGTGCAAATAAAGCAGGAGACTTTTCGAAAACCGCTCGTCGGTTAGAAGTCAAAATGAAACGTCAAATAATAAGACTATAAATATCGGGATGCAATCCAGTCGTTAACCGTGTTTACTCCATGTCACATTTGACCAAGGGTGGATTATTTGGCAACAAATATCTGACTCAAGGAGTAGGCTAAGAAAAGAAGTAACACAAGAAAATACATCAACTAACCATAGCAGGAGTAGACTTGGTCACCGGGAACAATGTCTTCTATATTTCTTATCACCAGCAGATTGCCCACGTAACTGCGACAAAAACATGAAGAATGATTACTTGGTGCGGGCTGCAACAATCAGCCCCTAGCGCTTGGGAACTGTAGGATCTCAACAGATAAAGCTTCTGTCACCGGGATTTCTCAGTACTTCCTCGTTGAGGTTTACACTGGATGGCCACAATTACAAGCACGAATTCTCAGGACGAGTGAAGTTTATTCGGCGTAAAGATTTGGTGCGATTAGGCCGGCACTTGGTAGAAGTAACACCGGATGCAGCTATTCAAACCTTGCTGGTGCAACGACTGTCGTAGTAAAAGCTTACTATTTAAAAGCAGTTTTATTACTCGAAGACATCAAAAAGTTACAGAACAAGGCAGTGCATAGTAAAGATTAGCAACCGGCTGTGACAAAGTTACAAGTCACGTAGGTAGGCAGCACAGAGCAGGAGCTGCACCACCGGTCACCACGACAGTCGACGGCTGACTGAAGCAAGCTGGAGAGACCCCAGCATATATATCTTCCCATAGCCGGCCATTACACGTGTCATCGGACAGTAATACTTAGGCCTAAGGGCCCTGTCAGACGAGCGGGTTGGCCGCCGCGGGTGCAAAGCGGGTCAGCCGCCGCGGAACCGCGGCCAGCCCGCCTGGCTATGTCAGACGAGCGGTGTCGAGGCGGCCCGACCGCGACGGTCGCCAGGGTTGCCTGCACTACAGCATTTTGCTTTTCAATTGAGTCTTGCAAATGTGGTAACAGTTCATAGAAGCATTTAGAAATAATTATAAGATTTAGTGGGATCATTTTCCAATTTTTTGAATAGCAGATAGTGAGCACCATCTGTTAAACAGGCTCTTGTTACTGGGCATGCCCGTAACCGTTTACGACGCCGCTGTTGACGTTTTTTCGAAGCAAAAGTGTTAATCACAATACTTCCTGTTCTAAACTTATTTTAACACAATCATACGCTTCATCAACGGCACGCTTTGAACTGCAGCGGCAGCCGCACGCAACCGCCTATATCATGTCACACGGGCGGGTCGGCCGCTACTGAACCGCATCGGGTTAGTAGCGGCTGACCCGCCCGTGTGACATGGTAAAGGCGGCCTGACCGCCAGCGGGCAAAAACCGCTCGTCTG
>LQNS02276867.1:7482704-7497667 GCA_001587735.2 Parhyale hawaiensis
ATTTAAAACGCGCCCTAGTTGGCGCACGAGCCTGTGGTTAAACACAGGAATAGTTCGGCGCGATATAGGCAGTGTGCCACTGAAGCGCTAGTAAAAACTTCTACTACTACTACTACTCGAGGTATCCGACCTATTCCCACTAGACTTCTACGTTATTGTATTTTGTTTCCTTCCCCTGTGCGGCGTAGCTAAGCGAAAACGTTCAGCCGTGCCCGGGGTTGGAGACGCTCAACTTGCGCCTTTTTCCTGTCAGCAGCCCACTGACCACTCTGGTGAGACTTACCGGCAAAAATGCCGAGACAAAAATCATTGAAAATTTAAAACGCGCCCTCGTGGCACACGAGCCTGTGTTAAACCACAGGAATAGTTCGGCGCCATATAGACATTGTGTCCCTAATGCGCTAGTAAAACTTCTACTACTACTGCTACTACTTGTGCCAGATGTATCGGGTGCATTAAAAAGATTCTATCATGATACTCAATAATTTCATGAAAGCTCAACTAAAGTACGAAGCTAATTTGATTATCATCCGCAAACGAAGTGAGAGAGGTGATACTATTTGCGTTGAAGATTTAAGCATATATATTTGTGTATATATATTTATCATCCGCAAACGATGTGAGAGGTGATAATGTTTCGTTGATGATTCATATTTGTCTGTCCACACAAAAACACGTAGGAGTTGAGCAATATTCATAACCTGGTAAAATTTTACAAGTGCACCAAACTCGGTTTTCGATCTTTGTTGACATAATTAAATAAAAGAATGCATTCAGACTTATTTCATAAATAACGTTTTCGTCGAAAATGCTTAGATTTTGAGATATTTGACTTTGAAGTTTCCATTATTTTCCTATGGAGAAAATACCTGGCAACCTCATAGAAACATAAACGGACCTGACCTAAACAAAAAAAAAAAAACTATAAAAAAAAAGGTTTTCCATTATACTGTGCAAGTGTGGTTATTTTCTCTCGTAGAAAAACAATTGAAACCTCAAAGTCAAATATCGCGAAAACTAAGCATTTCCCACGAAAACTTTATTCATGGAAAAGTTTTAAAATGCCTTCTCTTACCGACATATGCAAACAAAAATACTATGAGCGAGTTTTGTGCACCGGTAAAATAATACCCATAATATTTTGCATCGAGTTTGGTGGTTTGACCTAGATGTGACCCATGCCAAAAAAACTTGGCCTAACTGGCCATAAAAAATGACGGCATTGAATTTGCCTCCACCGCGGCAGATTGTCCTACGCCAAGAGGCGTTTGTTTTCTTATGTTTTTAGTACGAATGTAATCCTGGGGGTGGAGGCTGTGCCCTAACCTTCTTTGACATAACATCCATATGAGAAACTAGGGTTAGCTGGCCATCAAAAATGGCGGCGTTGAATTTGTAACTCCACCCGAAAAGATGCAGAAGGAGTTTAGCAACGTTCATAATTTTTGTAAGGACTTAGGTGCGTTAACTTAGATGTGAACAATGCCAAAACACTAGAATTTGCTGGCCATCAAAAATAACTGTGTTGAATTTGCCCCTTACAGCGGGTGATGGCCTTACGCCACGAGGCGTTACAGTTATAGAAATCTTCACTTAATTCATGTTGAAAATTGTCATGCCCTAAGTTACTTCGCGGCATTGGTTAAATTGATAGCTACGTGCCAGTCATCTGTGCAACACAAAATTCTCATAAACAAAGTGTTTCAAGAAAAATTAGTTATTAAATACTTGTATTCTGGCTGATAGCTTGTAATAACTTTATTTTACTGAGGCTTCGCTGATTAATACAAAAACGAAAGAAAACTGCCGATAAATTATCTGTTTCGGCACATTCGGCACTGTCCCTCCTGTCAATACGTCAAACCTTCCTATGCCGCAGATGTCCTTGAAGCATATTTACATATAACAATTATCTTGAAAATAATAAATTAGTTCTATATTTTAAAAGTTTAAGTCCTCAGGGGTATATTCTGGCGGTCCCTTTCCCTGCCACCATATATTTGGAACCCTTCGAACCCAAGGGTACCAAGTGCCTTCTCCGCTGGTGATGATGTAGCTGGCCGCAGTTCCTGCTGAGAAGGTTCGTTTGTTACGTTAGGTAGGTTCTCAATATTTTCCCTTCTGTTCCGCGAGGTGGGTCGCCGATCGAGGTGGCTGACATATTCCGCGGGACTCCTAACTTCGCTTCCGCGGAGGGCCACGGAGGGGACCGTCCGCACGGGCGCTTCTTTCTTGTTGTCTTTTCATCTTTTGCCCGGTGCCGCACGGCTGAGCGAATTCGTTCGGCCTAGCCGAGCATTGTTGGAGATGCGCGTGCTTTATGTATTTCACTTATGTGAGTTCGCAGTCACTCACGACCTTCCGACAGAAATGCTGAAACAAAATATTTTCTCTTCGGAGCGATGCGGCTTAGATGCGCTAGCAAACCTTGCTAACCTGAAGCTTAATAATGACTGAAAGTTACAGATGCTATTGTGGCAAGAAACACAGGACAGCTAGTTAGGTGACGATGTGCATATGACGCGTTGAGGCTATAAAAAATTAATTTTTTTGTTGTTATTGTTGTAAGATTAATGGCAAAACTGACCCCCTATCTTTTCTTCATCCATTCCAGCAACTATGCAGCACAAATTATATTAGGATCTTAAATATGTTCTCGCCGATTTTCGTAAAAAGTACTGATCTATTTACAAAAATTCTGACAAATAAATCACTGAAAGCATTGTCCATCTCTAGCTACTATTTTTTCCCATCTTATTTGCAGTATTTAAAAAAATTCCTTGCCGGAAAAAAAGTCTTATAAGACTAGGGCTGCCCCCACACCAAAAGACTGGAAGCAAGAGAGACTGAATGATGTGAGGGGAGAACTATCGCACACCAAAAGACGTTTCTAGGACAGCAGTTACAGCTAAGTTTTTTGCCTATTTCATCCCATTGCTTGAAACATGTATTCTGTTGCTGTGCCTTGGACCCTTTGAGTTCCACAGGCACGACACAGCGTAAACTTCGAATATCAGGCATTCAGTGTCCGGGCTGGAAGGACCGAATCACGCACCTCTCACGTCGACCTCGAAGCATACTGACCCGGCGTTCACAGACAGACCGACACCAATCTCTGGGCCGGTCAAGCTCGACTCTCTAGCGTGAAAGAGAGTTTAGCACGGTTTCTCGCTTGAGACTAGCTTCCGTCTTTCTCTCTCGCTCGCTTACTCTCTTTCAGTGTGTGTACTCCCGCACGTATCCATGTTGATGAATTCTGTCTTTCTTGCTTGCTCATTTACAGTCTTTTGGTGTGCGGGCACCCTAAGCCTATCTACTGGTTGACCTATTTTTGTAAGAAGGTGAGTTATGCTCAGCCAGGCCGTGTACCATTGATTGGAAGAAGTGATAATTAGCAAAGATTAATGTCTGGTAAATACGGCTGGTGGGGGTACGGCTTCCCATGTAAGCGTTTGCAAGTAAGTTTTCACCCGTTATGCGACATGTGGCCGAGCAATGTCATGTTGCAAAAACCTCCATAAGGATATTTTGGCAAACTCTAGCCCTGTCAGAATAATTTGTCCCCCACGCTTCCAGGATATTCTGAGTTACTTTTCTGGAGGGAATGTTGCATTTGGCCGCAGTTTCCGTCAAAGAAGTTTGTAAGGCTAGGTAGCTTCTTAATACTTCTGTTCCGCTAGGTGAGCTGCCGATCAGTCTGCCAGAGCCCGATCGCCCTGAGTCTCAATAAGAATTCTGTGTACTTCTATTGCAGATTTTTTTTTTTTTTAATTAAGTAGTATAATAAAATTGTCTTCCTTTGACACACTCGACAGCCTTAACGCTATAAAAAGAAATCGTTTGCACTTGCGAAATGACATGCGTTGAATTTCAAGCATATAATTGACGCGTTGCCATATGAAACTACGCATACACAGTTCTGGGACAGCCAATAGTCGGAAAACAGCGAGAACGTATTTAAGGTCGTGGTGCTAAGTTCTGCATAGAGCTGATGGCATGTGCTCGACGTAGGGCAAGGAGTCTCTTTAACAAAAGCTCTACTGTTGCTCTCAACACAACTCAAACTCTTAGGAAACTGCCGCATGTGCTCTTCGTCGATATTATCATAATTAGCATTCTAGCGATATTGCTATTGGTCAGTCGACAGCGCCAGTCCTGGCGGCTCCCATGCATTGTCTCATTCAAGATTCCTTCAACTAGTTTAAGAAATAACCAGACACTAGTATTGAAATAATGTATATTTCAGTTTCTTTGAAATGAAAAGGCAGCGTTTACCGTAAATTACAAACATTGATCTGGATTAATTATCTAGCCATTGCAAGTTTGTCGTATCAGAACCAAAGAAAAAAGACCCGCATGGCCTCGCATAGAGCCGAGGTGTTGGAGCTGCACTGACTCACCTGAGCGCAGCAGCACATCATTCAGTTCTATGTTTACAAGTGACATTAATGCATAATTTCTCAAAATTCCAGTTTCTCTGTAAATAGTTCTGTGTGACATGACTAATAAAGGCCTTCTACGATGTGCACGAGTCTCTTATTTGTTTTGTCGATTCCCTCACTTCGGTAGCAGCTTCAAGCTCTTCAATGCACATACAGATTTGTATTCATTGAAAGCATTATTACTGGTCTTACATAGTAATTTGAATAGCACAAACCTGTTAAGCCCGCTAGCCTACACCCAATAGTCTCTTTGCTAAGATATTGTGTGTTTTCACATCATCTGGAAGAAAAACTCAAGACTTACGATGCAAATGCAGCATTGTTGTATTTCTGCCTTGGAGACGCAAGACTTCCTACTAATTGCATCGCGTGTTACTCTATTGCTGAAAGTTACTCATAAAGACGTCTTTTTATGACCCCATTCGGAATGAAAGTCACCGTGATCACTGAAAGGCAAAAGAACGGTCAGTGACTTTGTTGACAAACCCGAGACACTATGTTTGTCTACAAAAAATAAGTGTCCATGATACTTACGCGGAATATGTTGGGGAATGAATTTCTTGAGAATTTTAATATATTTTAAAGTCAATGCACAAGTGACCTAGTAGTATTTGACGCATTTAGAACAGTGCACAAGCATAAAGCTTGCAAAATTTAGCCTTGAAGTCAATAATACAAACAATCGCGGTAAAAATATTCAAGTTTTCCTTAAATATCAGAAATTATCACAAACTTGCATTTTGAATTACTTGTCTAACGGCTGAAATCACGCATGAACACCCCGCGGAGGAAATCACAGTGCGATTTCGGTTGATTACTATCAGAATTGCGTCAAAAAGTGGTCACGAAAACGCACAGATCACGCGGAGTTGTCCGCAAGGTGATAACAAAAGGACGCCTTAAGAAAGTGTTCTAGAATGATTTTTGTGTTTGTGGTTACAATAGTACTCCATTAATACCGAGCCTTTTGTTCACTACAGCATATCAATTATGTAGAAGTCTCCTCCTTAACGCCGTGTGGCGGTACGTGGTAACTGTAGCATGACTTCGCCACATCGCTCTCCCATTCTTTCCGCCAGAATTTTATTTCCATTAAAAACGCAATTGTGTCGATGAAACAATACTACCCATGCTCTTGTTCATCAATCATAGGAATTACTAATGAAGCACTTTATTTGTTGAATTTTGAAGATATTTGTGAAGAAACATCAGCTAAATTTAGGTTCTATTCGGCCGTGTGCGTCAGAAAGCAAAGAATGCAACGAGAGGACTCAATAGGACTACATAAAACTTAGCCATGACCGCACGTAGCGAAGTTACATCACATCGACGAGTCGACGAATTTGAGAGTGGGGACCTCAGGCCTTCGTTGGTTTTCTTAAACATATCACCGTATTTTTTCGATTTAGTTCTATCTCCCGCTCATGACTGGCCAGCTACTTAAGCAGCAAAATACTCTAAAATGTTGTCGCCAAGTACAGAAAGTTCGAGCAACAGGCTGTTACTGCAGGGGGGCCTGGACTTGGACATGAACGATGAAACCTTCGAGCCGCCAGAGCCGGCCCCGTCGCTGCAATCCGCCGCGAGCGTGGGTGCGGGCACTGCGCCGAGTTCCGACCACGGACGAACTGAATATGAGATGTTGCCGTACCAGCCCCCCGGACGCACTGGCGGCAGGGTGGGTGGTAGGCGCCGACGCCGGTACGCGGCGGTGAGATCGCAACTGAGGCAAGAAGATTCGAATTTCCCATTTAATTATGGAACCCATAGAAACTTTAAACGTTTCTTTGATATCTCTACCAAGAAGGGAGACATCAGTGGTATAGATATCATAAGAGCTTACAACGACTTGCAGCGGACGCTGGGAGGCAAGCCTGCCAAGGTCACCGAGACGAGGGCCAGCACACTTCTGGTCGAAGTAGAAAAGAAGCAGCAATCGAAAGCAACGACAAGCGTGAGGATGCTAGGGGGAGTTGAAGTCTCCGCCGTCCCAATGATCGCCTCAGCCAAATCAAAGGCACGATCTATTTCCTTAATAAGCCAAAATATACCGACGGAGATCTCTTCCAGGCCCTCTCAGAGTCCGGGTTGAAAAGCGTTTATAGGATGAAGAAGAAGGAAAATGGTAGAGACATTGATACTCCCATTTATATCCTCACTTTCGACGCTCATACCCTCCCACTAGCAGTGGAAATTGGCTGGGTGAAATGCCCAGGCGGCTCTATATTCCCCGCCCTCGCCGCTGCCTCAAGTGCCAACAATACGGACGAAGCAAAAACGTGTCGTAAAGCAACCCCAATATGCCAAAATTGTTAAGACCCCCAACACCAACAACTATGTACCGCACCAACCAGGTGTTCCAACTGCAGTAAATCACACCCAGCAAACTCACCAACTGGCGTTTTCACATATGAACAAGAGGTCCTGGCTACCCAGGCCAAGGAGCACGTTAGTTACGGAGAGGCCAGGAGACTGGTGGAGAGCCGCCAGGACCGACCAAGCACGTCTTACGCCCGTGCTTTACGTGACTCTAGCGAGAGTGCGAGCGGTGCCCCGGAACCACCGGCACGACGAAGGCCGCCGCCCCGCGCGTCTCTAAGGGACCAGCCCTGGAGGCATCTGGCGCTGCTGCTGTGCTGGGGGCTGTTGGGGCCCGTGCTGCCACTCCTGAGACTGAGATTCTCCCTCTTCCTGGACCCGGAGGCGATAGCTACATCAGCGGCCTCTGCGACTAGTGCTGCCGGCCCTCCCTCTTTGCCCGTGATCACGTACCGCACTGACGCCCATCCTGCACGCCCGGTTTCTCCTTCGGCTCCTGCCTTGATTCTGCAGTTTCTCCCGCCGCGACTGTGGCTGCAGCTGCGGTTGTGTCTACTATATCCTCTGATGACATTGCTGCGCCCACTGGCGCGTCCCTTGGTGACTCCTCTATCGAGGAGGCCTTGACTGAGGCGGACTATACCTTGAGTAAGTGTGCCGTGGACAGGGAGACTCCATCGTCCTTGCGGCACTTACCGTACTTCGCCTCTCGGCGGGGTCTTTGCCCCTGCAGCACCTGTCGCTGCTGGGGCCGATGCCCCCACCGCTGGTGCTGGCGCGGCCTGCGCTTACTCTGCTGAGGCTGCCCCTAAACCTGTGGCCCCTGGCTCTGCCAGGGCCGTGTCTACATCTGCTGCGCCTGCTGCTTGTGGCTCTGCTGGAGCTACTGCTGCCTCTGCTGCGGCTGCCTCTGGCTTCGCTGTCTTTGTTGCTTCTGGCCCTGCTGGGGCTGTTTCTGCGCCTGTTGCCTGTGGTTCTTCCGAAGCAGCTTCTGCCTCTGCCGCGCATGCTGCTTTCGGCCCTGCTGGAGCTGTTTCTGCTGCGCCTGTTGCTTCCGGGTCTGCTGGGGTTGTTCCCGCCTCTGCTGCGCCTCTTACTTCCGTCGGCGTCGCAGCCCATGTGGCTGTGCCTCGGGGAGGGGACGGACCGGACGGACATAAACCGGATAGACCTGCACAAAAATTAGAAAAGAACTACTACGGAACAAATACAATCAGTACAACCAAAGACTTTTACAGCTGGTAAAAGCGATGAAGCGCTGCCGCGGAAGCGCATTCCAAGCAGCGATTCATCCCCACAACAAATTTCGTACCATTTAAGATTCCGAAGAAACACCAGAATTTCCGTAGGACGTCTCGGGCCCACACGGGACGAGCAACGTCACATGTAGCCGGAGCGCGGCGAGACTCCGACCGACAGCATCGTTCAAGCGAGCGGCGTACGTCCTCACGGGACCGGGGTGCAGGCGGGGGACAGGCCGCGGCACGTCCTCCGGACACCACACGGGGTCCTCGCCACCTGCGGTGACCCTGAGGGCGTGGAACGATGGAGACTGGAAGAAGGATGACATCTCCCCAATACAGACAGTGATTACCGCACGCAACAGCCTCTACTCCTTCCATGCCTCCTTCGCCTCGGAATTATACTGCTGAATATCTTTCCCAACCCAGGATCACGTCCCTAGAACGGGACTCGCTATCCTCACCAAAACAGTCTCTCTGCCTGAGGGTGCCACTTACACACCCTTACAGGCCATGGCCGTACAAATCAAGTTACGAAACATGGCCACCACTATCTGCAGTCTGTAAACTTCCACGAACCTAGTAATCCACATAGCAGATATCACTGGACTAGTGGGGCAGTTGCCGCGTCCTTGCCTATTGTTGGGCTATTTCAATGCAAAAGACCCAACATGGGGTACCCAACAATGCTAATAACGCACGAGGCTTGGTTGTCGAGCACTTGCTCAGAACTATCGATTTGTGCCTCTTCAATACAGGAGCACAGACTCATTTTCACATGCATACAGGAACTACCTCTGCGATAGACCTTACCCTCTGCACACCCGACCTCCTTCCTTACGCCCAGTGGACTGTGACTGAGGACACCCACGTGAGCGACCACTACTGTGTGTGCACAAGTTTCCCGGACCTCCAAAATCATGATGCAGCACCACGTTATATCCTCCGGCGAGCCGATTGGGCCACCTTCGAGGCCTTGAGTCAGATGAAGGAATTAGATGAACACCAACCCGTCGACCAGATGGTGGATCACTTCACGGGAGCCCTGATGAGGGCTGCATCAGGGGCCATCCCCGTATCCAGAGGTTTCATCAACAAAAGTCAACTCTCAGCATTCAGAGTTGAGCTCTTCTATAGCAGCTGATACCAGAGGAAAGAAACGTCACGAAAATATAAAACAGAGGAGACCAGCTTAGACTCTCACCCACTAAGACATGAAGAATATAAAAAGACTGAATCACAAAATAAGAAAGCTTTGTAGAGGTGGCAAAGGATAATATGTACTAGAAAGTGATGTTTAATATTTTAATATAAAATTTAAAGGTTTGGCAACAAGCTCGCCAGGTGTAATCACATCCGCGTTTACAGTCACAGCTGAATTCCGAGTATCGACTGCCACGATAATCCGCAGTTGACTGTGAAGATGGTAGATATCCGTGATCTCAAGCCTTCCAATTCCTGGAACATCCTGAGGAAGATCGGGGGAATTAACAAAAGATTTGAAAATCACAGTGGCACACGCGTCTTCCTAGCTAGTCCGAGGTTTAAGCTTCCGTTTCCGCACGAAGAAAGACGATCTCACAGAGGAAAGAACAGGACAGGGAAATATGGTATCTCGAAAGAAACGGGATCCCAAACACGAAGGTGTGCCCACACTGGATCAACGCGCATTGGAGCAGCAAGTCGGGAAAGAAGAGGAGGAACAGTAGAAATAAGATTAGTAGACGTCAAAAATCAGAAGGCAGCAAAGTAGACACGAAAGACAGGCATCCCGAAGGCCTAGCTAATGGCTCAGGTAACCTACATTAACACCATGGAGCGCTGCTCCACATAACTGAGGATGGGTAAACCTAACTTACCTAACTCTATGGCCTGTGAACCACGCGCCTTCCTAGGAAACTACGCAACTGAATAGCAAATAACCAAACTCCTACTTACGTTGCTGCATGCGATGAATTGCTATTTTCGTCCGACTGCTGCCAAACTTGCTTCAATACTCCATAGTATTTGATGAGCTCGTGGCCAAATTCAATGCTCCTGCCTCCGTATCGCTTCTCAGCCAATTTTAAAAAAGGCCGCAAGGTATTTGCAGCTTCATTGAACGATCCTGAAAAGCAAATACATGTGTACTAAAGTTGTTTCCTGAAGCTTCGTTGAAAGGCGAATGCGTTATTATGCTCGTCCTAACATTCCACTTGTATGGAAACGATTTCGTCGTATTTGGAAGACAACATAAGTAACACGCCACAAAAAAAAAAACAGCAGCCTGCATTCAGAACTTGAGAACGTTAATGGTGACTAAAACGTAATTTCGAGAATTCGGTAGCCAGTCAGCTGCGTACACACAATAACAGTCTTATCTCTCCGGTAAGCTATGACACTGAGAACCTGAGAGCCCAACCAATGAGCATAGCCATGAACAGTAAATATCTAGACTGTAAACTTAACTCTAAACGCCACAGAGTACAGTCAAGAACAATGAATAAGTGGGCTGTAAACTCTCGACTTCAAGAGCTCGAGAGCCTGCGTGTGGTTAACGAAAGTGCTGTATATTCCTTGGCGTCATTAAATAACTACGGTGCGTTAATATGGCTCTAGCTCAAAAAAAAAATGTCGGTTTTCAGCGGTTACCAACACTGTGGAGGTTAACTCTCTATTAGTGCTCCAGTTCGTAAACCACGACCCAATTAGAGGAAATCAAAACTGTGATAGTTCTACACGCGTGAAATGGCGGGCATAGCAGCACCTGGACTCCGTCCGACATCACCCAAGGTACAAGCAAAGGGATGTACAGGCAATTTGATTTTAAAAATGGATACCTAAAATATTGATTTTCTGAGGTGTTTCTGGCGATACGGACACGAAAATATCAGTGAATTCTTTTGACTGAAAACTATTTTCTTGGTGCTGCTCCACTTTTGAGCATTTTCAGAATGAGCAGCTAAGACAGTTGAAGTAATACATGAGCCTGATGCCACGCACCTTCTCTCCCTCCCGCTAAAAGCCAGAATAGCAGGCAGAAGGCACACAGGCTCCGGTAGGAATTAGTGAACCTGCGCGCTCCAGTAGTATATTTACTCCAAGGTGTCTCTTGACGACCCAAACATAAAAAAATCGTGATCAAAATACAGTATGAAGCGAGCTGTTCTGAACTACTTCATTCTGAAACATTTTGTGAAGTGAAAACGCGATGTTTACAGTAATAAAATAAATTGATAAAAAAGGGAGTTACGGCAACAAGAATCTATTACTGAAGAAATTCGCTGTGTTTGCTTGATATTGAGTCATAGCTATCGCATGAAATCAATCTACAATATAATAATGACCGATGTGTATTTATCTGTGTTTATTTATCGGTTAAACCCTTTTCTGTCGCGCTTCAACAAAACAGATAGGCGAAAATTAGCCCAAGTTGGAGGCTCTGGTCGTGCTCTCAAGCTCCATTGAAAAGTGATCGGTAGAAAATAGGCCGGGTTGCAGAAGATGGCAAACGTATCTTAATCGGGGACAGTTGAAATTCAAACAATGAAGACATCGCTGGCTTAGTCTGATTTGCACGAGTATTAGTTTCTCCATACATCGAATCTACGGCAGCAGCACTGAAGATATCTGTAGCTTCCATCGGCACTCTCATACATCTTGATTCGTAGTTTATTCCCACAGATGATTTCGTTGCTTCAGCTAATCTCCCATATTTAATTCACTGGTTGATGCAACAGCTGTCGCTGAACAAAAACCACTGGACCTGTATAAGCTAGCCTACCGTATCCATAATACCGAATCTGAGCTATTACTTTGAGCGTTGTTGATCGGGCTGCAATTAGCCATGAATTTTCTCCATATCAGAGGGAAAAAAAAGTGTCGATACTGAGCCGTAAACGCTCATCTCACGGTGCTTAGGTTAGCAGGTGTAATAACGAATGTCTTATTAATGAAGAAAGTCATCACAAATTCTTCGCTGTCGTTTTATGACAGCGCGGGTTTCTAGTAGAAATATAATGGGGTACAGCATAGAATTGCAACGGGTCCCGCTATAGAACTGAAAACATCGGATACAAATTTAAAACTGGCAATGTAAATATCATCTGAATATGAAAGGTTAAACGGTATTATCTCCAGATAATGAGAAACACAGCTTTGTAAACGCGTGTAAATTATGCTTGTTACAAGCTAAAGGCGTAGGAACACGCCCTTTTTCCCACCGTTAACGAACGTGACTCCATGTAGGACTTAGGCCCGGGTTGAGGTTGCCTGCTCTATCTAACCGTAGAATTACACAAGCGGCATGCATAAAGAAGTATCATAATCAAATTTCAATTAGAATTACTGATGATAGCTTCTCGTAAGCTGCAGCCTGCTGAAAGTTTCCTTTCTTTCAGGTTACGTTCAAATCGCGCGCTCAAAATGGCGTTGAGGGCGGCTGCCGGGCGTCAGCCAAGGACGGCTGTACGGCGTAGGAGTCTGCCGGGCGACGCCTATACAATGCCGCCGTGCTCTTTTTGACTCAATGCCCGCCCAAAGTCGCGACGGGTGGAGGGAGGCATCCATGGTGACACGTTCGTTAACGGTGGGAAAAGGGCGTGTTCCTACGCCTTTAGCTTGTCACAAGCATATTTTCCCACCATTAACTCGGTGACACCATGTAGGACCTATTATTTTAAGGCCAGAGAGGGTAATCTTCGGTGAGGAAGTGACAACGGTTAGATTGGAAGGCTAATCACACAGCGATAAGCAAAGAGCTTTTATATTACTAAGTTCAGATAACGTGCCAACGGGCACAAACATATCAGCAGCTAGATCCCTAATTAGCATAACAGTCCCGAGGCTCCAAGTCAAGGGGAATCTCGGGATAACACAGGTAAGGTTAAACAGAGTTGCCAAGATCATTGTTAGCTTCTTGCGGGACCAGATAGTGGTTTAGGAAGACGTTGGGATTTTTCCAAAAACCCTTGCTGGTGATTTCGGAAATCGAGGTGCTCTGGAACCACGACCATGAGACTGCGTGTTTACAAAGATCGTGTGCGTGCAAGTTGGATAGAGGTAAGATGGTGGTAATTTCTTTGACCAGCCAATACGCTAGTCGGGGAGCTGACAAGGGCTTCCCTGTGGTGGGGCGAAGGAACACTCTGCAGCCGAAACGAACTGGTGAGGTGATAAGAACATAATTGAAGAGAGCCTCGACAGGGCACAGTTCTGGATCGTGGGGAAGAGCTTGGATAGTCAACGACTGTACGGGGTGATCCACAGGTGCATTTTTGGGAAGGAAACCTGGGGCGAAGAGAGCCGAGCAGGGTGAAGGACGAAAGATGAGGGAATCGCGGTGGAGAGCTGCAAGTTCTTTGGCTCGCGATCCTGATGCTGAGGCCCAGAAGAATAGAGCTTTGTAGAATATAGCTCGGTGAGGGGGAATGTGTGCGAGGGCGCCTTCCTTGAGGGCTGTGATGGCGCTATCGAGCGGCCAGCTTGGGAGTCTTCATTGAATGGGTGCCCGGGCGAGAAATTGCGCTTTAGCCCGGAGAGAAAATTCGATATCGTTAGTGTCAATCCTGAAGGCCAGTTTCAGGGGCAAGGCTGGGTTAGCTCTGTACGCTACAATAGTGCCAGAAGAGTTTTTTTTACGAAATATAGGAGAGTGAGGAACGACAGCAGTGTTCGTTTAGACGGGCGGGCGTGGAGTCAAAAGGAGCACAGCTGTATTATATAGGTGACGCCCGGGGGCCTTCCTACGCCGTACAGCCGTCTTTGGCTGACGCCCGGCAGCCGCCCTCAACGCCATCTTGAGCGCGCGGTTTGAATGCAGCCTGAAAGAAAGAAAACTTTCAGCAGGCTGCAGCTTACGAGAAGCTATCATCAGTACTTCTAATTAAGATTTGATTATGATACTATTTTATGCATGCCGCTTGTGAAATTCTACGGTTAGATAGAGCAGGCAACCTCAACCCGGGCCTAAGTCCTACATGGTGTCACGGAGTTAAAGATGGGAAAAATACTCGCTAAACACATATCGATTTCACACATGTGCCGTTGCAAATTGAAACTCATTAGAAATTAACCGGTTAACGGTTTGCGTCGACGTATGCCGATCTCCGTTTTGTTCCTCAAGGGCTTTGGATCACACTAGCTGTGGGTAAGAACCTGTATTAAACTCAAGTAATTAACTAGTATTCAAATTTGATAGAAAAACCTAAACGAGTTCAGAACTGAACTTTAAACTTTTGGAGATTTTTGGCAATAAACCCGGCCGCCAGGCAGGGTCAGACTTGCTCGTCACTGAACGTCAACAAGCTAAGAAAGATATTTGAAACTGAGCAAAAGGGCCTCACTGAGGCAAAACAGCTATCGTGGCGGCTTACGCTTTCAGTTTTTGCATACCATAATATTAACATACTTGAGTCGAAGCTGCATCCACGGCAACATAATCGGAAGGGTAGGGAGAAACGCTCCCATGTTTTAACTGTCGTGTGCAGCACACTAAGTTAAACAAATTTCGTCAGGATAAAGTAGGCCTAACGGGCGTTATGGAGATGGGGTAGGTGAGGTAACAAGAGCTGCGTTAGGTCAAACTAAAGTGAGTTATAATAGCGTAGTTAGGACAGCTACACTTTTGATGTAGAACATTAGCGAACCGAAAAATTTTCACGGGTCCCGCTAGTCTTGAATAATCTCATGGCTTGAAAAGAGGTAAGTGAGATTTGTAGCCAGTATGCCTGAGCTACCCAGGCTGTATAACAATACAATACCTGCAGTAGCAAGAGCCATAGCATAGGAGTCCCTTATAGATCCAAGGAATTGGTTGTCAGCAGCGTAGACATGTTCTCCCAACTGCACAGCTCTGCGTAACTTGGCGACGCTCTGCCTTGCGTCATCTTCACCACGCTCTAGAGCTGCTACTCCTACGGACAGAAGATGCTTGTTACATATCACAGTGATGCAGTGAGCACTGTCATTCGGTAACACAATA
>LQNS02276867.1:7497796-7508946 GCA_001587735.2 Parhyale hawaiensis
CCAACTGCACAGCTCTGCGTAACTTGGCGACGCTCTGCCTTGCGTCATCTTCACCACGCTCTAGAGCTGCTACTCCTACGGACAGAAGATGCTTGTTACATATCACAGTGATGCAGTGAGCACTGTCATTCGGTAACACAATATTGTTCCTCATGCCGCAGTCCCTGCTCCAGCAGTCTCGTGCATTATGAGAAAGCTTCACCATGTTAGAAAAAAAATTGTGAGTTATTGATAAATCTTTATGAAATATCGCATTTGATGGAAGGTAATGAAAAATCACAATTACCAAATTAGGCTTTTTCTTTCTTTTCAATCCAGTATTTTATGAATCTCCTATTTAAGAGAGAAAATCAAACCCGACAATCAACAGTGTATCATGAGGGACACCGGCACTGTAATCTGAGCTGTCAGTCATCAAACACAGCGACCAAAAATTCATGACACCAGGCTACTCAAATGCGCCTAAATTTGATGTCTCCACAGTATGCGAAGGAAATTATGGAACGGAAGAACCGTATTCCAAGTGAGTTAATAATAATTGTAGGCGCTTGACCTGACGGCAGAATATGATACGTCATATAGCTATTATGCGACCCAAAGACGCATCAAGTGTTGAAGAAAATCAGAAATCAAGCAAGAAATTGCACCGATCTGTACACCTTTATTGCGTACACGCACGAAAAATTGAAAACAAGGCAAAACTAACACCAAAAATAATTCTAGTTTCAAATAAATTTCAAACGCAGAATTTGTACCATACTGTATTTTGGGTACATGTATAAACTAGCGTACAATCGTATTACCAAATCCCAAACCTCAGCAAAAACAGGAGCCAGATGAAACTTCCAAGCGGAAAAGTCACTAGGAACCATGGAAGCGCGGGTCAACTGAATTCTACATACAGCAGCGAACAAATAAGAGAAGAAAATGGGGAACATGCATCGTTTATAGTACAGTACTGTTTCACGAAACTACTTGAAATCTGAACTTATAAGAGTTATTACAATTTTCGTCACACACGCAAAATTTCGGTACAAAATAACTATAGGCCTACACATAAATTTGGGCAATTTCAATACTTATTTCGAAATTTTCGAGAACACGAAATGATAGAACCAACAAAAAACAGCTAAATGGGGGGAATCTATCATTCATACGACAACAATTAATGCAAACATTGTTATTCGTAGTAGAATCTCTGAAAACAAGAATTGTTAAGATTAAAATATTAAACTAAGGATAAATAATGAAATAAACGAAAGTGTCGACATAAATAAAACGTTAACATTTCGGGATTAAGTTCCCATCTTCAGAACTAAAAAGAACTAAAAACAAGGATGTGAACGTCTATAACTTTAAACTTATTTCGATAGCATAGCTGGGGACAGCGGTGTTGTCGTGGGGAAGTGCCAAAGGCGAATGACTGGAATAAGCTCAGGGGGTCCTAATGTCAGTGCTGGTACAGTCGAATTGTTAGAGAACGTCGTTGGCGGAAGGAGGTACAGTCGGAGAAAAAACGTCAGTTGTGAACTGTAGCAAGGGGAACGGCTAAAGTCATTATGTAGAGGCTGGGATTAGTTTGATCAATGTAAAGAGATTCTAAAGTTGTGAGTCCTATTGAGTTGGAGAAGTTGATAATGGAGAAGACTTTCCTGCTGATGGGATGGTTGTTTTATTCTGCATGGAGACGGGGAGCTGAATGTGAAGGTTTTGCTAGTGATGCTAGAACAATGCTTGATATATACGGAACTTCCTGGTACTAGGACGTGGTCGGTCTCCTGAGTAGTGACACGGCTTTCGGGGCTAGTGTGTTAGCGTTTCCGTAACCAGAGTTTTGCTAGAATGTGAGGGCACAAGGGCCCCATGTAGATAAGGGAGAACCGTTAGTACTTTGGACTTAACGGAAGACCACAGGCCAACCAGGCCTGAGCTACTGAAGTTCAGGAGTAAGCCTCCTGTGCCAGTGTTACCAGTAGTTTGGCAGAGATGCTGATCTATACTAAAGTCTTAAAGGCACAGAGAGAGCTTGACGCTTTTTGCGCGATGCAGACTCTCGTGGGTAAAACATATGGTTGTGGTATGGCGGGTCAAAGTCTAAGGTGATCCCTGTAGAGAAGAAAAGCCTCAGCTTAGATAAGTGAACCAAGGTTTGAGCCAGTAGGTTGGTTGGGCCGGTACCCTAAGCAGTTACCGGCGGACTTGGCGGCGCCACCAGTCCGTGGAGCGGATATCAACATAGAGCTGCATCTTCCGTGAAGGGATGCCCTCGTGAGGACCGAAAGGGTTAGCTTCACTTTGGAAGCTGGGCGAAAAATTCAGTCAAAGGAGTTACGGACATAGAGAAGCAACTTCTGTAGCCATATAAAGAACTGATACGATTGACCCATTCGGTCGCGTTAACAAGGGATTTCCAGCAGGGAAACCGCACAGTAGTGGTTTGGCAGCTAATACCTGGGTAACGTTAAAGGTTTCGCCTTCTGAAGCAAAAGACCGAACCATGGAGTTCCTGGTGTACCCGGGCGGAATGAGTTCATGGCAAATTTTAAAGAGATTTGTTTCTTCGAAGCTTGGAGTTACAAGCTCGTAACAGATGTGAGACCCGCCGGTCAAAGAAATAATTTGGTCAGGCAGTTGTTGGTACAAGCTACTGTATAAGGTAAACAGATTGACCTAGTAGGTTGCGTAGGTGAGTGCCCTTCCTAGCGGCGTGCTGCTGGGAAGAGGAAGGTAGTTAACAAAAGTATTACTGTGAAGACGAAAAGATACTAAAGATGTGACACGCCTTAGCGAGGTATTAAATGCATCACTTACGCTAAAGTAGGCAGACTAGCGGCCAGACTGCGTCCTGGTTCGGTTAAGACTATGTAGAGACCTGACTGCCACAAAGTCTGGTGCCGCACCGCGCACTTACTGAGTACTTAGACTTGTGACCGTATGTCACATTATAGACTCGATAGTGGATCGACTGTGTTAGTGCCTGATCCTGCAGTACAACCTAACACTAAGAATGACCGTCGTGTGTTTATATATGTATTTATATGTTCGGTGCCACGCTCTTAACGAAATAGATAGGCAAAAATTAGCGCTGGCCGTCCTGGCTTCATCAGTGTATTTATCTACTTGAAAACTGTGCTGATTCTGACAAGCTTCATACTGTAGAAAACTGATAGGCAGAAAATATTTCAGGTTGCTGATGGTGGCACTGGAATAGTATATCTGATGATTCTGACCCGGTCCGGTCTTTATTTGACTATACGTTGAAATCCACTCGATGCAGATGCAGACAGCTTCTCTAAACAAATAGGGATTGTCACGCATTAGCGCATGGTGCTCGCCCTGGAGTATGAAGCTGAATGCCAGTAAGACCAAGTCAATGATTATCAGTCGGTCTCGAACACTTGTACCGCAGCATACCCAACTGGAGATTGAGGACACATTGCTTCAGGAGTCTAGCTCCTTGGAGATTCTTGGTGTTGTCTTTGATGAGAAGCTTATATATTAGGAGGTTGGTGTCACGTGCTTCCACTAAGATTGGGCTCCTGCAAAAAGTGAATCCTGTGTTTGGTGATAGTCAGGTTGCCCACAGATGTTTTCATGTGTTTTCGCTGCCTGTGTTAGAGCATTGCTCACCGGTCTGGGCTTCAGCTGCTGACACTCACTTGTGTCTGTTGGACCGATTTGTTAGTTCAGCCAGCAAACTGTGCGCTGATAATGATCTAGTGAACCTGTCCCATATGAGAAGAGTAGCAGAGCTATGTATGTTTCATAAGGTGTACAATAATGAGAGGCAGTGGTTGTATTCTGCTCTCCCTGCCCTCAAGGTTTTTGGGAGAGCGACTCGTGCTGCGTGCGGAGCGCACTCTTTCACTTTGGAAGCTGTCAGATGTCGAACTAATCAGTTCTGTCGGTGCTTCGTGGCCTGGTCGGCTAAGGTTTGGAATTTGTTGCCGGCATCGGCTTTTGGTCGCATTGGCTTGCAGGCGTTCAAGTCAGCTGTTAATGGTTTTTTGCTGGATTTCCTTTAGCAGCGTTTTGGGCTTTCCGGTGTTGCAAGATGCTTCATTTGGGTTGTATTACCTGTCCATTGGAGCTCAAGCGTGAAGTTTTAATAATAATAATAGCGCACATCATCCGCTAAGTGCTCTGAGCCTTAGGTCGCGGGATGTGACCCGGCGCCGGAGTGTGGAGCTGAACATCGCTCAACCAATCCAATTTGGGTCGTGAAATCCTTCCGATAATAATAATAGTTTGCATATGCATCGAGTGGACTTCAACGTATAGTCAAATAAAGACCGGACCAGATCAGAATCATCAGATATACTGTTCCAGTGCCACCAACAGCAACCTGAAATATTTTCTGCCCAACAGTTTTCTACAGTATGAAGCTTGGCAGGATCACCACAGTCTTCAAGTAGATGAATACACTGATGAAGCCAGGACGGCCAGAGCTAATTTTTGCCTATTTCGTCAAGAGCGTGACACCGAACATATAAATAAATACATATGTATAAATAAACACACGACGGTCATTCTTAGTGTTAAGATATAGTGTAGCAAGCCCGCTATACGCTTGCCATGAACATCTGCCAGTGAACATAGACAATGCAACAGTGAGATCGACCATATATGGATATGAGTATTCGTGAGATTACTACCCATCACCCAACTGGCCGGACCCCCGGTTGTCCGCTACCCCATTACCAGTGATAGTGGATATCACAATGAGAGGAGATATATTCGTAGACCATTCACTGAGAGTGACAATAAGCAGTTCCAACTGGGAACACTTGTATGCCACTGAGTGATATATAACTATATATATCGCAGATCAAGAATCCCACTAGCACCTGGAAATATCCAGGAAAGCAGCTCACATTCTTACCAATTTTTCGAGTTAGATAAATACAGTAGGTGGTCCGCGGGATACGAAGCTGGGACCTCATGCATAGCGAGGCGCCTGAGCGTTACGACTGGCATTGATCATGGACCCAAAGGCAGCTATCACTTAGAGGTGGTACTTAAGCGACGCAAAACGTCTTCTCGCGAGAAATTACGTATCCATACGGATGCGGCAAGTGTTCTCAAACTGCAGACTTGTCATGCCAAGTGCCACTTCGTTAAGCCTGTCGCAAGTGTTGTGAGGTGAGTGAGCTGAGCTTCGGGGATCGTGAAAAGGAGAATCGTTAGCTTGCCTCAAGGTACTTGAGTAGGCTTCCATGTGAAGATGTCCTGCAGCCTACTTGGACTTGCTCCCAGGTTCCTTTCAGCACTCGGGAAATTCAACTGCTCCCTGGGCAACACCGAAGAAAACCTAGAGAATGAGAAGCATGCGGCTGAAAAGTTTTCTTCTAACAGCAAACTAACCGGATCGTTCAGAACAAATCCCCAGACAGGCGCTAAAGTGCGAGTACGGGAAGACTTGCATGTTTCAGAGTGACCCTGGTGGGGTATAATGATCACCCAGGGAGGCGCCGACCGCACAGTGGGATTCAGTGAACTGTCATTCGCATAGATATGACAATTGGTTCCATTCTCCTTATCAACAGAGGTGAAGAACGGTCCTAGCGTCCTAGGCCTGGTGGTGGATCCAGAGCTACCACAATGGTATCTGAAGAAAGATAGGCATCCTGTGGCCATGATCATAATTAACTCGAGGGACCGCGAACCAGCGCCGTAGGCCACTAATAGCCGGAGTCAACTCCGTAATACCTTGACTTTACTGCGGAAGTCTGGACCATCCCACTAGTGTCTACTTTGCTATCTAGAACCTGACTACGCTGTGGATTGTGCAAGTCAAAGAGTTCTTAGTTTTCGTCTGAGATGACGGCAGGTGACGGAAGTACCTTCGGCGACTGCGTTGCCTTAGCACAGTGGCTGTGCTCCCATTCAATGAGTCCAGAGCTTCAGCGGCTGATGGCCCCTGGACAGAGCGCCGAAATCTTTCTAAAGCTTACTTACAGTGCCGGCCCGCCTGGGCGTTGTCTGAAACTGCGCAATAGCCGTGGCTTAATACATCCTATCTGGGCCAGAGGTCTAGAGTTGTTCGGGGATATAAGCGCCAAATCCTTAGGATCTATCGATAAATGTGGTTAAGTGCACAATCCATCGGATCGAGACCCAGAGTTGTGGAAGTTACTACTGCGGTAGACAATTCTCAGCAGAGGAACGCCCGAATCGGCTAGAATTTAATTTTTTAAGAGTTCGAAGAGGTTGTTTCCTGGAACTCTCGTTCTCTCACTAGCCACCCACCTATGGAATAAAAGTATGGCTTCTGGAATTGAAGCAAACCAAAGAAAAACGGAATAGTCGAAGTTAGCTCAAAAACGCCACTGAGCTTGGTGCTTCCAGCGGACATGAAGAAGCACGAACAAGTGAGCCAGCGCCCTGTAGTTGAAAATCGAACTGCCTTATCTTATCACTCGAGGAAGCGAGTGAGCTAGCTCCCGTAATACAGAAAGTGTGAACTTAGAACAGCCGACAATGACGGGTATTACTGCTTCTCGTCTCGGTAGGCTAGGAAGTAAATCATGAGGATAGGCTTTGGGCAAATAGAGGCTGACCATACCACACAGCTCAACAAGTAGTGTGAGTGACAACCCAGAATGTCTAGTTCCACCACCTGCTGATGATCAAGTGGCTAAAAAAGCAGCACAGGGCTAAATACTAAACGGAGCTGAGGCTTGGAAGGGTAGATCTGTTCTTCTCCGTACCGTTCTGAAAACGGGGAGAGGCTTCCTGCAAGCAGTTTTTACCTCTGTATAGGTCTAGGGCCAATACCTTCGCACCAGAAAGATGCTCCAGCGCGGAGGCACGTAGCTCCGGACCATCGGATACCACCGGTCCTCTTGGTCAGTTCACGACACGTCATGGGTCTCTAGGACGGGAATGCAAGAAACTACTATCGACCGGATGATCAACGGTCCCTAGAAGCGTCTACTCCAAGGACCTCAAAATCGGGAGCTCGACGTGCTCACCACTCCTGCCTCACACCTGTTGGAACAAAGTAGTGCATCTGCAGGCCTCTGCCGCTTCCAACCGGTCAGTGCCGATGCGGCTACCTCCGTGAGGTAATAGCTGGATACATCCAACACTATTATACTGTCCGGGGTAATACCAGCTGTCCCCGTCGACTAGCCCCTTGGGTGAAAACCCATGGACGAGGCCGCAGGCTGAGACATTTGAATATCCTTTCTTACATATATCTTTCTCTCACTCTCTCTTATTTTTCTAATGTTTTCCATTTTTTATTTTCATGTTACTTTTTCATTTTTCCCCCCATTTCTATTTTTTTGGAGAGCTAGCCTGTGAGCGAGGGGCCTACAGAATAATCAGAGATTCCCAGAGGCCTACTGGATACCAAGATACCTCTAGAGCCAAAGGCTAGAGGTGCTCACGATTTTTTTTCCGTTTCTCGTCGATTTATATTTTTTATTATTATTATTTTTTTTTTTGACAATTAATACTCTTACAAGCACAAGACTTGCTGGTAAAGTGGTGTATATAACGCCGGGGTTAGTGGAGTCAGAGGAGAACCTCTCGATGTATCGGTGCAAGCGGGAATAACGAGGTGCTGCTCGCGATGACCGAAGTCAACTGGCGTAGGTGGCGCTAGCCAGCTGAGCCGCTCCTATGGGCCAGACAGTGAAGATGTCGGAAAGCCAGCCGCCCCTACCGGACGGACAACGATGACATCAGCCCTCTGACAACTGCCGCCAAGGGGCTGAACTATGTGGCGGACGCCAGCCAGCCCGCATCTCCACTGGGATGTTCAGAGTGTAACATCGCTCGCCTAACACTCGCTTGCGTTGGTCTGCCTGACCTCCAGACAAAGACACTTGAGAGGATTCATTCTATACGTGTATGGTGTCAAGAAGCGGAACGTGATGAGTGTGTGTGCCATACACAACAAAGCTAGTCTTTTGAAATTATATATTTACATATTCGTTTTGAAAGATCATCATACAGTAGAACTCTTGCGTCATTAAATGACAATTACCTTAAATCGTGGGGAAAATGTATGACTGGCATGCCTGACTTTAGGAGGTTTTATGCTGCGAACGCAGTCACCGACAGACAGGACTTACCTGAGGCGTGGAGATCCTGAACTTCGGAACAAATTTCTGCAAATTTAGCAGACGGCGGGTGAGCAGCACCGCAGTCGTGGCAGGTAATAAAATCGTCCTCGTTCGGGTCACGGGACGAGTCACTTCCAGGTGGGGGCGACACCCCGTCACCGCACGTGGCGAGCCCTCCACAAGACTCGCACTTTAGGCCGCACCACTCTTGCTGTAAGTCAAAACTTTTGTGAGAAACTGAGGCACGGATGCGACACCCTCAAGTACACAGTTTTGGCTTCGAATACAGAGAAAAGCTCAAAATCAAACGCTTCTTGATCAAATTTGAACCGAAACCCCTACTACGCTCTTTCCGCAAGCCAAAATCAACATATGAGCGGACAATTAGTCCCGACAGTGTATTAAAGGTCACTATTACTACAGCAATAATATCAAATTCCTAGGCTTGCCACCGCACTCACACAAAGTGTGATCCCAGCACTGAGGCTCGGTGAGGCCGTCATGTGGGAACACTACAAACGACCGAGTAATATTCGATACCTACCGCATAATTTTTTTCACGCCGACCACGTGCGGAACTAGTGCCAGGAAAAAAAGGGCGCAAAAAATCTCAAAGAAGAATGAGACATAAGCTGAGGGCTCCAGTGTCGATAGCAAAGAGGGGTTTTGGGTGTCTGTAAGCTGCAAAAACTTATCTGTTGGATTTTTAGTGTTTTTGGTGCAAGGTCTAATGAAATAATGCCTGTCCTTGCATATTACAAGACGTCTGACACTAACTGACATTTGGTGTTGGACATAACTCGATGATTAAACTGTTGCCCAATAGTTCTCACACCTTGTAATTATCACGTTGGAACTTTCAGAAGCATTTCTTTAGGTTGTGACCACAAATAAGATAAGCAGATTGCTCAACAATGTCCGCCAATCTAAGTTATGAGGCGAATCATACGGCCATCCCTAAGTTCTTGCAAGCTGGCAAAGTTTCGTCGACATCGTGAGGGACCTTCAGGTGTTCAAGTCGATCGTCATGAATTTCAATAGGTTGATCAAAGTTGACCAGGGTCTTGATGCGAAGTCTAAAGGTCAGTGAGGACGATAGCCAACATGGAGAAGGCCGGAAACTTGATCAACAGGAACCTGAATGCTACAATTTCGAAGTTGTCCAGGTTTCTCGGGATCCGCCGCCAGACGGGCGAGAGAATTATCAAGAAAAACTTGTCAAAGAGTCTGAAGATTATAAACGTAAGGAGTATTGGTATGAGAGTGCTGAGAGGAGGTTGGAACATACGATGGCCTTGAAGATCTGGATAAAGATCTCGGCCAACTCCAAGAAGGTTCGAAATTTTTTAGATGAAAACCTCTTTGCCATGGACACCGTGATTAAGAATTAAAATGACATATATATACATCTCTGACTTCTCCGTGAGCTTGGTAAACCTTGAAATCAAGTTTAACTCTGTGTCCAAGAACCTTGCGAGGATCATGGTTCTTGGCATCGTAGCCAGCGACGGCAAGAAGTGCCCAGTGATTTCATCCCAAAGAACAAGAAGATCAACGCCGTGGTGCACCACAACGTGCTGAAAAAGCATATCTTCCCTTGACTAAAGAAGAACTTAGCCAACCCCCTAGCAGTTATGACTTCCAGCAAGACGGCACCTCATCCTACACAGCCCAGTCAATGCAGGCATTCTTGACCTCGGAGAGGATCGAGTTCTGGCCACCTTCCATGGGGCCTCCCTCCTCGCCTCACCTAAACCCCCTGGACTGCGAAATTTGGTTGCAAATAGTCAGGGAGGTCAACGCACAGCAAAATGAACAGTCTTAAAAAGGCTATCAAGAAGAGCTGGAGGCGCACGAACGACAGCATCATCAAGTACGCCAGTTTCCACTTCAGCAACCAGCTCGAGCGGGTTCTGAAGGGTCATGGGGGCCAATTCGTCTCAATTTTGTAAAATATAATTGGGTCGAAGTTATCACTGTGTGAAAATTTCACTTTAGTATCGAATAAAATGTATGATTTATTGAACTTTTCAGCAAATTTTCTAAAAAAAAGTCTGAGAACTTTTGGGTAACAATTTACAATCAAGCAAACTTATTCATCATGAAATGTATTTGATTCTGTTGTTAATTACCTCCGCCAAGGAGGTTATATTTTCGTTCGGTTTGTCTGTCTGTTATCAAGATAACTCAAACAGCTATGGATGGATTTGGATAAACGTTACAGGAATTGTCACTAAAAACTAAGCACCAATGTGACTGTTACTAACATTAGCATAGCTGGTAATATCGTCTCAGGAAGGTGAAATAAACAGGCTCATGACTAAAACTTATTAAAATTAGACGCTTCGGGACCTGATCCTATCATCAGTATATCTGCATCAGAGACAAAACGATCTTTATTCCTACTATATAAGTACAAATTCACAAAAGCAATGAAAACTATTTAAAATGGATAAGAAAGTAAAATCTAGCTTTTTGCGATAAACAGGGGATGGTAACTATTTTGGTCATTAAGAGGTGGTTTTTCATTTAAAATGTACAAGGACTCTAAAATTCTCAGGTCGGAGGGGTCATGACAAGAACGTAAAAATTTAAAATTTGACATTTGTACTGGACTATTGCACTGTTCACTATGCTGGCGCACGGAAAAAAATGACGTCGATGCTAGCACGCTGCCAGTACGACTGCTCCTGCCCATATGCTCAAATACTCTCGTGCGAAACGTACGGCAACTGCTACCAATATAGCTCGATGCACATTGTGCACAACTGAATTTATACACGAGAGATTTTCGCATATCGGCAGGAAGCTGGTCTTTATAAGGAAAAAATGTTCTTATTGAGAAGCTATTACTCAAGATGCAAAAGTAAAAAGATAATAATGAACGCAATTCTTATTTAAGTTTTTTTGACTGGGTGCCAAAGTATGGAATAAAAAAGAAAAACTGTTCCTTTCCACTGTCTTCTCTTGAAATGTTTTGGTATTGTGAGGAAAGGAATTTGTTGGTGATTGATTGAACAAGATAATCTGGGAAACCGTTATTTGAGAAAAAGATCTGAGGAAAGTTTTCACCTT
>LQNS02276867.1:7512006-7532320 GCA_001587735.2 Parhyale hawaiensis
ATAATACATAACTTTCCTTTCTAATGGTTCAGCACGATCTACACCATTTGCCCCTTTTTCCCTCAATAGGCATAGGATAGGCTATACGGTTAAGTTAGGTTGATCCATTCTATGTTATGGGAGCAGCGCCCCAGGGGAACCCTGTAAGTTACCTTAGCAATTAGCTAGGCCTTCGGGAAGTCTTGTCTGTCGCATTCACTTTCCTTCCTTCCGATTTCATACTCTTACTTATATTACTTTCTCCTGTTCTTACTCTTCTTTGCTCACTTGCTGTTCCCATGCGCGATGATCCTGTGTGGGAACACTCTCGTGCATGGGTTCCCCGTTGCTATCAACATGCTATGTATCCCTTAGATTTTCGTTATTAGATCATCTCAGCTGTGGATACGCGTGACAGGTCTTTTCGCCGCTGGTCAGTTCGCCTTCGGTCAATTAGCCGTTGGTTATTTCGTCGTGGGGGCATTTCGACGTGAGGAAGTTTCACCCAGATGGCATTTTGCCTTGAGGATAGTTATGTCATCGTGATGGCATTTCGTCGTTAACGCATTAAAGAAGTTGATTAGTGGTTGATTATTAAGACCTAAACTAGCTACTATTCAAACAAAACTGATCTTTCGTCTTTAGATTCTGTATGATTTAATGAAGTTTATCATTGATCAGTAAGATTAAACTATATTGAATTATGAAATGAACAGTAGTCATCCAGTAAGAAAGAGTTGCCATCCAGTAAGAATAACAAAAGGAGCAAGCGCACAACTGATCTTTTGTGTTTTGATTCTGTATGATTGTGTTGCCGCCGCCATACCTTGTGTGTCGCAGATCATCTACAGGTTGTTGACACTGCGTTTTAAGCAGTTGTTACGTATTAACTGGAAATTGTTCTGTGTTCGCAATACAATCTGTCAATCAAGTATTCAGTATAATATACCGTTTGCAGTACGGTCGTACCGTAGTAAATGACTATTTAAGATGTGCTGTTTTCATATGAATTATACATACTATTTGACTAAGATCGGTGATGTTGCGCATCATTACATTTAAAGGTACTGTATTTTTAATTTTATTATCTCCGCCAAGGAGGTTATGTTTTCGTCGTGTTTGTCTGTCTGCCACCAGGATAACTCAAAAAGTTATGAACAGATTTGGACGAAATATACAGGGATTGTTAGGTATGTTAGGAGGAACAGATGATTAGCTTTTGGTGAAGATATGTCCATCCGTTTGTTTGTTTGTCTGCCTCATTTTTCTCAATGCCAAAACTCATGAAGTAATGGATGGATTTTTATGAAATTAACATGAGTTGTTAGGTATATAACAAAGAGTAAACGACCACATTTTGGTAATGATCCGTTTGTCATTTTTATAATTTTATGCTTGTCAGCATAATAACTCAAAAAATAATGAATGGAAATTTATAGGGGTTGTTAGTAATGTTAAAAGACAAATGATTAAATTTTAGTGCAGATCGGTTAGTTCGTTTGTTTGACTCATGTTCATCATTAAGTTTGTATGCAGTATAAGCCATAAAGTTATGAACGGATCTTCAAAAAAATTGCACAAGCTGTTATTATTATCAAAAGGCACAAATGATTAGATTTTGTAGTTTATAAAAAGAAAATTATGGTTTCAGAGCCAATTTGAATTTTTCGCTACCGTTGCCTCGCTTGGCGGAGGTATGCGTTCTGAGAGTGCTCTAGTTCTATCTTTTCTTTTTACTATCAGTTTTTCCTGGGAAGTTCTGCAGCTATATGGGTCAAAAGCTGAAACTTTTACTAATAATAATGTCAATAAACCTATCTATAATTTTAATAGCGTTGTTCATTCGTTCGTTCCTTCATTCGAATGTTACGCTCTTTAATAAAGTATAGAGGAAAATTGAACTTGGAAGAAGCTCTGATTTTCGCAATGAGGAAGTTCAACCACAGATGTTTTCTTTCAGCTCGCACTTGAGAAAGTTTCAGTCAGTTTTGAAGCAAAGGCATGAAGTTCATTTTGCACGTATCATCCCTACCATGATACCAAATTTTATGTCTTGTAATATTCACGTTGCTGGGGTTGCATACCGATCCAAATATGGGAAAATCCGAACATAGCCATAATACGGTTCAAATAAAGCTGTTCTCAGCTGCATCATTCTAAATTGCGTTTTCAAGTGCGATGTTTAGAGAAATGACGTAAACTAACAGAAAAAGGACTTTCAGCGTCATGAATCAACTTTTTTTAAAGGGCTGAGTGTTGTATTAATTATATTGGCAGGCTATCGCACATCAAGAGTAAAGCAGCGTTAAAAATATGAATGTCTAAATAATGTTATCTTCAGGCGATGAGAAACAAAGGATAGCGATAACGTGCAAATATAGAAGAGAAGCAATCAGAAAAGTAGCTCTTAAGAGCGAGGTTATATTTGCTTATGCTGTCTATATATATATCTCTATCATGATATACAGGGGCAGAAATATTGCAGGAAAGATATCTGCGGGATCCACCAGTAATATAGTGTCTATGTTTGTTGTGCATGTACATGGTGACTTAGGGCGCGCGCACGCCTACTAGGCGTAAAAGTTGCATTGCCACGCAATTTTGTACTATCTGATTGGACATTGCTATGCCACTAAAAAGAATATCTAAGGTATGAGTCGTTTCTGGCAGTTTGTACGTCATAAACAAGTAGCAATGGCCAAGCTTTGGGAGTATGTACCTCCTACTTTTGATTTAGTTTAGAGTTGCAATGACGCATAGTTTTTGCGTGACTTTCAATTTGGAACACGGGAGCGCTTCACGTTCTTGGAACAGTTATTTCTGTGTGCATGATAACGGTTGAATCTATTAAGACACATCGATTGCAAAACATATGTACAGTTGTGAATTGAAACCCAGAAGTAATTAAGAGACAGAGTCTAAGGGGAGCACGTGGCCCTGGCTGTAGTGGAATAGCTGCCGCGGCTCGGAGTTTAAGCAGTTATTGAATATAATATTAGATAAGTCGAAGCTGCATACACAGCAGCGCATTATGAAGGATAGGGAGCAATGTTGCCATGTTTCGACTCTCGCACTTGAGGTTTGAGGCAGTTCGTTAGGATTAAGGAACAGGCGCTATTTATCGGTAGGTTAGGTTGAGAAGCTGTATTAGGTGAACTAAAGTGAGTTATAATAGCGTAAGGTTATACTGTTTCATCATAAAAAGTGAGGACATTAACTAACCGACCATGGACTTTCCATGGGTCCCGCTAGTAGTAATATAATAGTGCGTGGGTCAGTTCTAGTTGAGTTCGTCACTGCACTTGGTTGTGAGATTTGAACTTCAATGCAGAATAATGTTAACAGGCTACAGTGCTGGATGGAGAAGATCTCGTTTATTGACATCTTATTATACAAGACTTAGAAGGTGTGATCCTATAATAAGTAGCAAGCATGCTACTTGATAGATGCAGACAACAAGGTACAAGTGCTGAAAAAGAGCTACAAGCAGAATGCAGTAGACAATGTTGGTACAGTAAGGGTAACTACCGAATAAACCGATTCTTCAGTGCGCAAGCCCTATAAATATCTATCATTGGCCGGCATCGTTTAGAACACCGGGTGCTGCCGCCGGAATCGAGTCGGAAGTCCGCCGGTAAATTACTGTACGTTTATGAGATGAACAAATATCTCCGAAACTCTGGTTACAGGTTTTGACAGACAATTTTTACTGATAGGGGTTCCGGCCGGAAGGTCATTGAGAATTCCGCATGTCGCTCACATTTTAGCGCCGCACGAAAACAAGCACATTTTTCATATGGTTTATAACCGTTCGCCCTTCTTATCTGAGCCCGCCTGTAGACAGTGGCTACTTCCGCAAGACATGAACTCGCATGATAAAAAGAATGCGTCTATACATTTGAATGTCAGGGCTGTGCGAAACGCATACATAACAAATAGCGTATTAGGTTAGGCGTGGTTGGGTGTAATTTATGCATTACCTTGCCATTTATATTACATCACGGCGAAATGCCCTCACGGCGTAAAGACCAACGGTGAATTCACCGACGGCAAAAAAGACCTATAACCGTGGATACGAAGGCTAAACAATTCAATAAGCTAATCCGCCACTGTTTTTAAATGGAACGCTCGCATAATTTTAAATATTTCGAAATTTTGAAGGACGTGTAGATACGAAAAGTAAATAACAGAAAAAAGAAGGGACATATAGTACACCGATAGAAATATGGAATCGATGCACAAGGGTGTACCCACACATGATCAAAGCGCATGGGAACAGCAAGTCAAAAAGAAGAGGAAAAACAGCTGAAAAAAAAAAACACTACGAATAAAGACAATAAAGTAAGACCGTATGGAAAGTTAAACGTGATGAAACAACCGAGCTTACTTCCACGCGCAAGTACTGTGGATTTGTGCACGGCTGGCAGCAACACGTGAATCCGTACTGCTGCTGCAGGATCACCTGCCTCTCTGACCTGGAGTGCCTGCAGTAGTGAGGCCCTGCAATGTAAAGTTTGTATATCAACTTAACAGGCCCGGCTAAAGAAATAATAATGAAGAAATAGCACATTCTTATTCACAAGTGACAATCTTATTTAAATTGTAACAACCTCATTCAGTTTGATTATTTAATAAACCTTTCAATAGGAGGTAGGGAAATTAATCCTTACTGGCGGGATTCCTGAAAATTTCACGGTTAAATAATGCTTCACCTACTTACGTATGACATAAGGCAGTGCTCCTGTACTTTAACCTACCGCGTCAAATCTCAAGTCCGCCTGACGAACTCCCGGCTACCTTAACACACCTTATCTAGCTGACTCTAGCCTCTCTCACCTATGAATCTTGCATACAACGGTACTTCTCGTATTGTTCTATATTCATGTATGCCTTTTCTACGCTCGAACGGATTTCCACTCTTTACAGATAATTTAGCTCATCATCATCTTACGAGTTGTAATATTTTGTCAGCGGGTCCGATTTTTTTTACGACTACGAGACCCATGGCTATTGATTAGTAGCCCAGCCCATGATTGTCCTGCTCTCTTTGACGCGATATATATACAACAGACTCGGCCAGCTTATCAAGCAGCCAAACCTTAGGCCTATGCTTTGAAGATGTCATTGTATTTCCTTAATTCGACATAGCACATTCGCTTGAATGAATACGTTAGAGCCGATAAGTCCAACAATACCCAATGCATTCTCTAGCAGAGTATCCTATATACGTATCTGGCTGGCCTTATTAAGATAGTCGAGCGACACAAGCAAATGTAATATGTTGTGAAAGAAATAAAAAACGGTAGATAAGATACGAGTGAAATGGTCTAAGTCTTTGCTTTGAAAGTGACTGAAATTTTTTCAAGAAGCGCTAAAGAAGACAGCTATGGCTGAACTTTGATACAGCGAAAATCAAAGCTTCTTGCAAAGTGAAGTTCTCCCTACCTAATACTGAAAACCGTACATCCATCCGTACACACGGATGGATGTACGGACGGATGGAGCCTCAACAGAATTATAATATAGATCTTTCTTTTTAAAATAATTTTCAGGTCGTCCATCAGGCTGCCACAAGGTAAGTCAGCGGTTCCAGCGCTCCGTCAGGCTGAGTGGCGGAGCGCCCAGGACTTAGCCCAGTAGGAACCCCGGGGCTAAGTCCTAAACGGTGTCGAGTAAGCTGGTCTGCTAATGAAAAGATTTGGAAATACTAAAGACACCAATTGTTTTCCAGTCGCTTAACTGAGAAGCTAAACGACTAAGGCGTACCTAATTAAGAATAAGTTTCTGTAATGGCACTTGCTCATTTCGGAGTTGCGGATTTGGATGAGCCAAGTCCGACTGAGACTCCTGGGTCCAGTTAGTGCCCAATTACGAGTCCTTAGACCTCAAACTTCTCCGTCCCTTTAAAATTTATTAGTTTTCATTCGACTCATGGGGCAACCGCGCGTACGATTTGGACTTCTTGCATTCAAAATATCCGATCCCAACTCTCACATTCCACGTCAAATAATAGAAAAAATGAGCTTGAAAGGCTTGGCAACCCACACAACTCTCAGTTATGAAAAAATCATTCTTTCTCAATAAGAAACTTCACTTCAAGTGTTTCGAAACTAACGAGGTGTGAGCAGGAGAAGAACAAAATTTAACTGGGGGCAATTTAGACTATTTGCTACACCAAGTGAAGCCACTGTACCTAAGCAAATAATTCGAACACCTCACAGTTTAAACCGTTGTATGAACCGACCGGCCTACAGAAAGAGTCATGGAAGTTGTGCGCGGCATCACGGGAGTCAGTAGCATGTCAGTCACTGTATAGAGGTGAGGCAGGTAAGCAGAGAACTGTGCAAATAACGCAGGAAACTTTTCGAAAACCGCTCGTCGGTTAGAAGTCAAAATGAAGCGTCAAATATCGGGATGCAATCCAGCCGTTAACCGTGTTTACTCCATGTCACAAGTGACAAGGGCGGATTATTTGGCAACAAACATCTGACTCAAGGAGTAGGCTAAGAAAAGAAGTAACACAAGAAAATACATCAACTAACCATAGCAGGAGTAGACTTGGTCACCGGGAACAATGTCTTCTATATTTCTTATCACCAGTAGATTGCCCACGTAACTGCGACAAAAACATGAAGAATGATTACTTGGTGCGGGCTGCAACAATCACCCCTAGCGCTTGGGAACTGTAGGATCTCAACAGATAAAGCTCCTGTCACCGGGATTTCTCAGTACTTCCTCGTTGAGGTTTACACTGGATGGCCACAAGTACAAGCACGAATTCCCAGGACTAGTGAAGTTTATTCGGCGTCAAGATTTGGTGCGATCCGGCCGGCACTTGGTAGAAGTAACACTTGATGCAGCTATTCAAACGTTGGCGGCGCAACGACTGTCGTAGTAAAAGCTTACTATTTACAAGCATTTTTATTACTCGAAGACATTAAAAGTTACAGAACAAGGCAGTGCATAGTAAAGATTAGCAACCGGCTGTGACGAAGTTACAAGTCACGTAGGCAGCACAGAACAGGAGCAGCACCACCGGTCACCACGACGGTCGACAGCTGACCGAAGCAAGTTGGAGAGACCCCAGCATAAGGGTGCCCACAGACCAAAATGACTTTGAGCGAGAGAGCAAGCAAGACTGAATGACATGAGGCGAGAACTACCCCACACCAGTAGTTGGCTCCAGTATGGCAGTTCCCACCTGACTGTCGTTGAGTGTGGAGTTACTTGACCGGCGGTGCAAACATGAGCTTAGTAAAAAGACTTGTATTGTTAGAAAACACCGCTTTNTCTTTCAGTCTCTCTCTCTCGCTCTTTGCCGGTGTGTGTACTCCCGCAATGATCCATGTTAATGAATTCAGTCTTTCTTGCTCTCTCGCTTAAAGATTTTTGGTGTGCGGGCACCCTAAGAGCATATAAACCTTCCCAAAGCCGGCCATTACACGTGTCATTGCACGGTTATGCTTAGACCTAACGCCACAGCCAGGCGGTACGGTGCTGCACAGCACTAAATGATGAAACTTTAAATTCACCGGTCAAATTCCCTCTCTACCAAATATAACAAAATTCAAAGTTATTCTGGCTGTGAGAGGTAGTCTATGCTACTAACTTACCCATAATTGGTTACGTTTATACTCCACATTAGCTCTTATATGAAGTGCCGAACTAGTAAGATTGGCCCAACACCGTACAGGGGGAACGTTTCACCTTCCAGTTTCAATATTCGCACGTCCTTGTGCTCCGCACGTTACTAGAAAGCAGGTAACCACAGATCTTCAGCTCTGGTACCCTCACACAATAGTTAGACTGAAGGGGCTCTCCAATCGTTGCCTTGATAACAGTTCAGTTTTGGGACTATACCCGTGAGAAAGTTGCGCCTCCAGACCACCGCTCAGGTTCAGATCTTTGAAATGAAATCCGTAAACATCTGTACCCCGCTACGAATCCTACCTTCTTCCTGCCGTGACTCGTTCAAACGCCTCACTTGGTCTCTGACGTCTCCTGAGGCGAGGCATAGCTCTAGCAGAGTTTTGCCGATAGTCACCACCGTCTTTGACCACGGGACCGTAAGAACAAAATAACCTTAGGTCACCGAGCCCCTGAGTATAAGCACCTCCTATTGTTCTAACATATCTGCTCAGGAATATCAATTCTAGCCACAACTAGCTCTGCTTGCCGGCGATTAGTTCGATATGCGGGCGCTTCAGGCGCCACTTATCTCGCACATGTGTTCGATTACTCGACGGATACTTATCGTCGATTTTCCGAGTTCAATAGCGTTAACTAGGCACATTACCCGCTCCGTCTTCGATACCGTATCTCGGACCTTACCATCTTATCCCGAGGCTGGATTGAACCTCTATATTCCCATAACGACAGCGTAAGGCTGATCGTTCAGAAGGTTTGTCTACTTCAAATTTAGTCTCCTGTTCCAATCAAAAAACCCACTCGTGGAGCGGAAGACCAATTCTGGTTTCTCTCGAAGCCCTAACTTTCTTAACTCCCGAGACCATTTGCTTGGGATCAATAACAACAAAAAAACGAAATTTGTAACGATTTCACTCTTGTGAAGTTGCTATCAAGATCTAAAAGCAGTTAGCTCCTGGGCCTAAGTCCTACAAAATGTCAAGTGAGCGAGAGATGAGAAAATGAATCTCTGTATTACAAAACGTATAAGATGGCCTAGAGAATTGAATGTTATTTGACAGTGCTAACCTTATTGCAATCTTCAATTTTCTCCATAGTAATGAATCCAAGTAGAACGACTATAGCTTGTAGAACAAACATGCAGCCAAGTAGTTATATCTCACTACAAAAGAAATCGTTCTGAAAGCAAGGTGTGCATTAGTACTTCAGCGTTTACACAATACTGTCAACTTAGGCCATATCATAGAGTAAAAGGAGAAACAGCACTGAAGGCAAGGTGCGCTATTCTCATTTGGACATTCTGTGCACCACAACCAGAAAAGTACCTGCACTAAAAAGACACCATCGCCAAATACTTTTCTATGTCTGAACATGGAATAAAAGATTGCCTCTTTGGATATTCAAATTTTATGATGTTTCCCAGGATATGATAAATTTAGTCTCTAATTCTACAACTTTTTCATGATTTAAAGCACTGTTTTAATTTTCTCTGATTTTTTCAGGATTCCAAATTAACCAGGCATGGCAGGAAACCCTATTACTTATTTTTTTCACCTTGCTCTCTATTATAAGATGAAGATATAGCTATATGTAGTTGTCACAAAAACGAAATGCTGAGTGTGAAGTCCTAGCTGAGTAAGCTGACTACCTCTTCCAGCACCAGCATACGAGGGTAGGGTCTGGCCGCTCAAAGATCATTTCAGTGACAGTACCGGTGGTAAAGTAGCGCACCATCGCTCACACGCACGCGCTGTTTTAGTACCTAGTTTCTCCTAAGGCTTTAGTACTAGGTAGTGACACAGTTTATATGGCAGCAACTTGTATTAGTAACGAAAGCATAACTCAATTTAGCAATACCAGTAGTTGTTGACAGAGACTTCAAGTTATTATTACCTTGTTCTAGAACAACACATTTAACTTAGAATGTCACAAACGATTCAATAAATTTATAAATAAATCAGTAATACAAAATAAATACATACAAATGAGTACAAATGAGTTAAATGGATATTGCATAATAAGGTATAAAAGTGGTAATGAACATCAACTTCACGACAGATCAGCTCTGAAATTACCATAAATTTAAAATTGGCAAGACAATTGCTTTAAATGACCGTGTCTTAAGAGGTGCCTTGCAATAAATGTTTGTCATAATCATGACACATAATACCTTAGGTTATATTATAACTTATGATGTAAATTGAACAAACACGGATACAAATCTTCGCAACACAAAGCCCATTCCTACACAAGCATCGCGCCAAACTTATCAGTGATGAGTTCTAGTTAATAGGCCCAATAAAACCAAAACTGAAGCAATGAAAACTAGAGCACTCTTAGAGTGCATGCCTCCGGCAAGCAAGGCAACGGCAACGAAATGTTAAAAATTCAAATTGTTGCTAAGACCAAGATTTTCTTTATATCAACACAAAAATATAATCATTTCTGCTTTCTGATAGTATAAACACTCTGTGATTTTTCTGAAAATCCATTTGTAAATTTTTTAGGTATGCTGCTAAGAAACCTTATGACAAACGTAAGTCAAACATACAAACGAACCAACCAATCTGTACCAAAATTTAATCATTTATGTCTTCTAGCATTACTTACAACTCCTGTAAATTTCATAAAGATCCTTCATAAATTTTTGAGTTATTACGCTAACAAGCAGAAAATCAAACACAGTAACAAACACACGACCGAACAAACAGACCATCACAAAAATTTGGTCATTTACTCTTCATAATAAATGTAACTACTCACATAAATTTCATGGAAATCCGTCCATAACTTCTTGAGTTTTTGCATTTACAAAAAAGAGGCAGACAAACAAATGGATAGACGAATCTTCGCCAAAAGTTAATCATGTGTTCCTCCTAGCATACTTAACAATCCCTGTAAATTTGATCCAAATCCCTTCATAACTTTTTGAGTTATCTTGATGGCAGACAGACTGACAGAATAACAGACAAAAAACCCGACGAAAACATAACCTCCTTGGGGAGGTAACATAGTCGCATCTAGAGGCGAAAGTCTTGCTAATCACAAAGTATATTCAACGGTCAAGGATACAATTTAGGAATTTTAAGCATGAGCCACATGAACGTCTTAGTTAATCTACAAGTAAGGCAACATTTGTACAGATTTTGTACAAACATTTGTTACGATATTTTTATCATAGTAAATATTCATTGCATTTAGAACGAATCTATGTCTACAGTTGGTTTAAAACGAAGACCCTTTCACAGTTGCTGAAATTCATACTTGGCCAAAAGTTCGTAGATAAAATTCCAGAAGAACTCCAAACATTGTTGTTATAATGTACATGCCAGGACTCAAGTTCTGTACTGTACTCAAGACGACGTTCATACTAGGGAGTGCATAAATTAACTGTAAGGTAAGATTTGGTATATCAATTTCTCCAGGAAGCAACAAAGTACATGTTCCAGAAGCAGACTAGTCCAGTCTCGTAATGTAGCCCTGCCACTGACCTGTTGATGGTGGTGGGTCTACAGGAGTGGTTCATCAGGCTCGCTGTAGCATATATAGCTGTGGCCAGCCGCTCCTGCCGAAGAGATTCTACACTTCCAACCTCCTGAATTCCTGTAAAAGTAATGCACACTAAAAATAAGCACTTCAGCACTGCACTTAAAAATTCGCACTTTAAGTGTCGTCAGTCTTCCAAAATACTCAGTTGGTTCTCTCATCCAACTTTTCTTTATTCTTATTATTAGGCTATTGGGTAATTTATAATTTCATGTTTATAATAATACAAATTAGTCTGGGTGTCCAAAATCCAGCACAAATTAGCTGCTCTAAGAGAGGAAAAAGAACAGACATATAGTATGTCAAAACAAACGTGGAGCTCATGCACGAGTGGCATAGTATGGTATAGAGATCGTTTCAACCTCCCTAAATTAGTACCAAGCTGTTCCAAAAGAGGAAAATTAATTGACACATGGTATGTCAAGACAAACGTGCAACTCATGTACGAGGGTGTTCCCACACAGGATCAACGTGCATAGGTACAGAAAGTTTGGAATGAAGAGGAAGAACAGACGAAAGTAAGATCAATAAAAGTATGAAATCGGAAAGAAGCAAAGTGGGCAGGTACGATGGACGTTCTGAAGGTCTAGCTAAAGGTTAAGGTAACCTACAAGTTCCCCCTGCTCCCCATAAAATAGGATGGGCGAACCTAACTTAGCCCTATGACCAATGGCTCATCCAATGCCCCCTGAGGGGCATGCACGACGTTGATCAGACAGGATCAATGAGCAATGGAATAGCAAGTGATAACAGTAGATGAAGTACAGAAAAAAAACATTATTAGTAAGAGTTTGGAAATTGAATGAAGCGAAGTAGGCATGGAGAAAAGATGACCCAAAGGCCTAGAGCCTAGCTAAGGCTAATGAAACCAAGGAAGACCACCAGGGGTCGCTGCTCCCCATTACAAATGATGGGCGAACCTAGCTTCTTCCTCTCAAAATGAATAAGACAAAAGAATGGTTCATTGAAGCTGAGCCTACACAACATTCATACTCTAAACCTTCCAGTCTTGGTTTTCGCCGCGAGCCTCAACTAAATTTTCACCAGAAAATGTCTAAAAATGCGTCTATCTTCTCATATTCGTAGGTTTGACATTAGGTATAGATTCATTTTTCGGTATAGTGGTTATGGAACACTTTATGAAATTACTATACTCCTAAGGATGTACGCTCCTGATCAAAAGTTTAAGACCACTTGAAAATGTAAAAAATAGCGTTTTAGTGATAAATAAATAAACTCCTTCGACTAGGAATCAGTAATTCCCAAAGGTAAAAGTGAGAATGGCGAAAAATACCTGCTATAACAACTTATTGAGAAACGTACATTTTTGTCAAACAAGGAGCTTTTCAATTGATCAAAATAATAAAACCAGTGTAATAAATGTTTAGTTCCAGGGTAATTTCCGGCGTTTCAGATCAGTTACATGCTTGCACCAACAGTGTGAAGTTGCCACTATGTCCAAAGCAAAGAAACTCCGATTGAGAACGTGGTCAAATTGTTGAACTGCATAAGCATGGTTTGTCGCAGCGTGCAATCGCAGCTAAGATTCACCGCAGTAAAACTGTGATTTACAACTTTCCAAAAGAGCCTGAGAGCTATGGAATAGCAAAATCTAGTGGTAGACCGACAAAAATTTATCCAGTATTGAGTAGGAGATGCACCTGTACGCACCAGTACGTATGTTTGTACGTTGTGGTCTGGCTACCAATTCGTGTTCGAGTAGATACTACTTTTTCCATATATTGATCGTAGATTCGTTGGATGATTACAGATCGTGTTGAAGTATATACAGTATTCACACTAGTGAGTTTGACCTCGGTGTGCTGCCAGGTGCTGGAGAGGATTGTGGTTTTTCAATTGGAGTAGTATCTAGAGTCGAAGGGTCTCCTTTCGCCTTATTAGTTTGGGTTTAGACATTCAAAATCAACAGAGGATCAGCCGCTGTTTGTGAATTGTGGTGTGGCCCATTGTGTGGATAGGGGTCTTGTTGTGGATGTTCTTCTCTTAAATTTCTCGAAGGCGTTCGATGCGGTGTCGCATGCTGTGTTGATTGAAACGCTTCGGTGTCTGGGTGTCAATCTTGTAGTGGTTCGGTGGATTGAGGGTGTGGATGGTGTTGGCACCATGCGTGTTTGTGTGGATGGTGTTGGCAGCAATGAGAGGGAGGTGTTTTAAGTCGTCCTACTATACTACTATACTATACGTCAACTACATCACTCGTGGAATAGGATGCAGTCATGCAGCAATTGCTGATGATTAAAAGCTGTAACTCCAGGTCAGGCCTGGTAATGAGAATCATGGGATGGAAATCTTACAAAATAATGACTTCTATCAGTGAGGTTTGTAAATCGTGGAACGTCTCCCTCAACCCTCATAAATGTGTCTTGATGCGATTCTCTAGGAGATTTTTTGGGTTATGATGAGCTCGGTGTTGGATGCAGGTATCATATCGGGACTGCAGCTTTGCCATTTGTTGCCTCACAACGGGATCTGGGAGTGGTTTTGGACCGCAGGTTACGTTTCCACGAGCATGTTCGAGTTATTGTGGGTAAAGCATCGGGCCTAGCTGGTAATTTGCTACGGTTTACTGTAAATCGAAGTAGAGAATTCATGCTCAGCTTATATGTAATGCACATTCGTCCTATTTTGGACTATGCCTTATGTGTTTGGAGTGTTGGGTATAGGGCTGACTTAAAGTTGATGGAGTCTGTGCAGAGAAGTTGGCCAAAACAAGTAGAGGGTCTGCATGATATGAGTTACGGTGATAGATTGAGAAGGGTTGAACTGTACTCTATTAGAGGCAGGTGGTTGCTTATTGATTTGGTCAAATACTGGAGGATATTGTGCTCTGGAAACGATGTTGGTGACTTTGTTAGGTTTTTTTTTTAGGTGAGGGGTGTGGGTGTGTGGAACTCTTTGCCATGGGTGTGTGGAACTCTTTGCCAGAGAGTGTAGTGGAGTCAGAGAATTTTTAAGAGGGCTTTGGATACCCACCTAGGTGATCTTTTATATGATTTTGTTGAGTGATAAATTGATGGCTATAGACACAGTTTCCAACGTCGGATTTTGGCCGTGTGAGGGATTTCTGTGTCGATGGTTGGAGTGCTTGGCTGTGGCGGCCCCATGCTGTGCTGGCTATTGGAGCCGCAAAGGTGAGTTACAAGGAGAACTACAGTATTCTTCTTCGATCTTCGGCGGGGGTCAAGGATACTAAGGAGTGGTAAAACTTCTGGGTATACTTTGAGTAAAATATGCGAGTGCTACAGCTAACGCAGAAAGTGACCCATCCGATCTAGACATTGGCCCCTGGCTAAAGAATAATAGACAATACGTTACCAGGGTTTTTATGCCCTGCGGCTTCTACAGATACATGGGGATCTACGCCACTCCCCCTAACACGAAGTTTCGCCAAAAAACTATTTAATTAAATTTCAGGCATAAGGCAATAAATAACTGAACTTTATAATGAACTGAAAGTATATTGAAGTTAGCAATTACAACAACTCACATTATGAATTACTAGTAGGTACAAATTCTAATGAATCCTGATGAACTGCAGCCAGGTAGCCGATTGTCGGGCAACCGATTGTTATCAACTACGGCCGGCCATATAGACAGTAAAATCAGTAGATACTACCAGTAATTGTTCAATAAGTTGATGTTCAATTAATAGAATAGCCGCTTCAATTTTAATGTGAGAACAATAAAGGTGTTAAAGGTGTTAAAGGTGTTATTAGTAAAAGTTTAGTTGCTGCCACGGTAGCTGCATGCTTCCGTTCTCAGCTCTAACACCATGTGTATGCGCATGCACAGCGCTGTGGTAGAACTGCCCTCCTCAGAGATGAGGGGGGTGGAGGGTCTCGGGTCATTTGTTCCTTCCGTCAAATTGGCGCCATAGTTCTTGGTGACCCGAGGGCGACTGCGACTACACTAACTCATCTGGGGCCAGTGGGCCTATACCCGCAGCACAAACCAGTGCACGTGGGTTTCCCAAGTGAGGGTGTGGTCTAAGTTCACTTTACCTTTACAAGTATTTAGATTTATAAAGACATACGCAGCGTTAACTTATAGCAAAATGGTTATAATAAAAATTTAATTAAAAAGCAGCACCTCGCAATTCTAGAACTACAGACTACCTATTGTTATAATTTACAATAGAAGAAAATGGAAATGATAGGAAGATACATTTTTATAGAATGTCGTGGTAGAAATAGAAAGGAAAAATAATTTATTTCTTTACTTTGTATAATTATAATTTTAAACAAATATATAGCTATACAAAAGAATTTGAATTCAGTGATTTGATTCCCTAATTTCACTTTTTGGGGCTCGTTTCACTGCAGCGGAAGTCGACTGCAGCGGTACTACTGATTTTATTCATATATTTCACTGCATTGTCTCGCATTCTAACTCTTTAGAATTAAATGGATTTGCCTGATTCTAGGTTATATAATTTGTGAGCGAGTAATTTCTTTTTAAATGTGAGCTTCTTCATTCCTTTCTTATTCCTAGAGAATTTTTACTCGGCGCAGCAGGAAAGATGAACTATCCACCAGGATCGTGGATAGGACTACTAAAATCATCACCACTATATCGCTCACTCTCTCGGGGATGAAATCTAAAGCTGCATTCTGCCTTAGAAATTCGGCGGTGATTTTGCCTTAGACACGTTGAGCGCAGTCACCAATGTGTCAACACTCAAGACATGCATGTTACCAGCACAGGTCGTCTCATAGAGAACTGAAACAAACAATTACGCAGCACAGCATGGCAATTTTGTTCTCTCAGCAATCCGAAATGGTAAGAAATTGCTTTCTCACGATCAGAAATTAAACGCAATTCTTATTCAGCGATTTTAATTCGCGTTGGTCTGCATAATAGCCAGACACACTAGACGCTACTGTCAATGGTTTTCTCACCGGAGGAGGTGCAAGTCAGCAAAATCTTAGTCTCAATCTTTTTAAAGTGGATGAGATAAATCAGATGTTAGCTATATTGCAGAATTGGAATGCTGCAAGGTTACAATTACTGAGAAAAACAAAATGAAGGCTATGATATTAGATAATCTTAATTTTAAGATTCCGTGGGCTCATGCTGATATCACAACCAAAGAAAGTAAGAAGGAAATTACAGTCTTTTGCACTACACAGGAAATACATGGGTATGTGCAGGCGTAATGTGTGTTGTACCATGTACCTCTGTGATGTATCATGTGCCAGGTGCCTCCGCGTACTCGGGTGCTCAATGTATTGCTTAGGTCACCGTAAATCTCGTCGGATGTCGTGGATTGCCGTATAGTCGGTACCTCAATGGATAATGGAGACTCGGGTACTGCTATCCATATATTTGTAGGTTCAGGGATACATATAAAGTCCGATGGATATCACTGGCAAAGCTGTATAACTATGCAGACTCTGTAAGAACCGTGGTCAGTATGTAGGTCTGCTACTGAAAGGCAGTACAGAGACTTGTGGGCGCTAGGTCGGCACACTGAATCGCTATCGTCACCACTGCGCTGCAGTGTTTTATACCCTCAGCAGTCACGATGTGTCAAAGTGGTGGCACAGGTATGCACAGAGTAGCAAACTGGTCTTTCTCAAGATAAAGGACGGTCTTACAGGCTTTTCAAGGCACTCACAGATGCTGATTACGGTTGAAAAACCATCAAGGGCACGAAGAACAAAAAGCATCTGAAAGGTCCTCAGTTGTTTCCGCATTACAAAGTGGCCCGTTTACATTTTGCCTGGGAGCAGAAAACATGGGACATTGAAAAGTGGTCTAAACATTAGTTTTCTAAAGAAAAACTTAATCTGGATAGCTCAGATGGTTTCCAACGGTACTGACATGACAAAGAGAGGCCTCTTGAAATGTTTTCCTAGAGTCACTACGGTGGAAGCTCCGTTATGGTCTGCTTTGCTTTTTCATACAGGGAATCAATAAAGCTTCAGGAGGTGCAGGGGCGCAAAACAGCTGCTGGTTATGTCGGCTTGTTACAAAGATCATCTTTGGCGATGGAGGGTCCTCGCTTGTGTGGTGATGAATGGTTTATCTAGCAAGATAATGCAGCAGTCCATACTGCCAACAAGACTATGGCCTTCCTTCAAGAAAATGGGGTCCCTGTTTTACGTCATACAACACGTTCGCCAGAATTAAACCCAGTAGCAAATCTTTAGGGATAGATGGCGAGAGATGTTTACAGAAATAGTTAACAATCTGTGAGAGTAAACGAACTTTGTGATGCCATCTTTGGGAGCTGGGACAACATTCATCTAACCCTTGTTTCTAGTAGCTATGGCACAAAGAATTATAGACGTTATTAACAAGAATGGATGCAGTACCCATTACAAAGTTCAAACTTTGCTTACCTCAACGTCCTTGTCGAAAGGTTACGTAAGATGTCTGTTAGGGATTTTATATTCTTGGGCAACTGAAAAACTCATTACCAAAAATGTACATTTCTTAATAAATTGTTACAGCAGGTATTTTTCGTCTTTCTCATCTTTTACCTTTGAGAATTAGCTATTGATCCCTAGTCGAAGTTTAGTTCTCAGCAACATCTCACTGTGTTAACCAGCCGAAATTTCTGCATACTTTAACGTTTCAATTTCGATTACTGTATCTTCGACCCTCCCACCTGATGAGCAGAGGACAGCGAAACGTACGTCGTGGGTAACTAAATTTCTACTTTTTGCTTCTCATTGTATTCTTCAGAACAGTATTTGATATAATGCCATCTCAAGACAATTATCACTAAAGCCTTATATTTTTTACATTTTCAAGTGGTCTTAAACTTTTAATTAGTTGTTTATATACTCATCGGTGTGGACAGTTACATAAACCTATAGGTAATACATTTGACCTTTGAATAGTCGACTGGACATTAGTGTAATAATGACCATTAGGCAGGGTCGGCAAAACCAATTTTTTTTTTTGTTTAAACCAGAAGCCATGTTTTTTTATTTGTTTTTTATAGATTGTTTCTTTAATAGTTCTAGGAATTTTATCCAACATTTTAAGGCTTTTCTGCTTTGTAAACATGTAGTTAGCTAATCATCAACACTCTCAGTCGCTTCATTTCAATTTCCTGTAGTAGAAGAATGACTTGAAGAAAAGGGGTTAAGAAAAAGCAGCTAGCAGAGTACCTGTATTAGCTATGGCTATAATTGATATCCAAACTGCACAGAAACTATAATTTATAATTATTGCAATATAAAATCCTTTGAAAAACTCAAAAATACTGTAAATTGCTAGTACAACTTGATAGAATTAGCTAGCTACCAGCTAATTAAAAACAGAGTAATGATTTGAAGAACGTTAAATAGCTATAAACTCTTTGAAAAACTTTGAAACACTTCAAAATTGAAAGAAAACTCGATTGAAATGACTCGCTACTAGCTAATTAAAAGCAGAGTATTGAATAAAAGAAAATGAAATGGCTATGTGGCTACATCCTTTTCATGAGCAGTGAGCTCACTAGCTATCTAATAGCAACTTCAACTATTATGTACTTCTCATGTTCAGTAGCTGCAGGCATACCAGAATATAATTAGAAATGCATCTCTGAAATAAAATAACACAAAATTCAGTAGGTAATACAGTAGTTTTAGTAAGCATAAGCAACAGTTGACCCTAACTGTGCTAACAGTCAAACTGATTCCTAAATCATATTAACTCATCCTTTCAGTTGTGTAAATAAAATTTAATAATTTCTAGAAGTAAAACTGTTTATTTCGTAATGTTAATGAATAAAAACCAAACAAATCAAACAAAAACCAAATAAACAAGGAATAATTTTTCCTTAGTTTAAACCAGCCAACCCTGCCAGTAGGCCTATTGCCTATTGTAATAGGCAAGTAGGCCAATACGTGTCATTGTCAAGGAGATACGAACAACACTATTGTAACTCGGCAATTCGTGACATTTGATGCCTCGGTGATGTCGTCAGTTCGTAACTGAAGATCACAGAGGGCAAAAGGAGTCGAAGGTGCCTATTCAGTGTAAGGTTCTTATCAAAAAGGTGAATGGAATGCCTAAATACAACTGTATGAAATTTACTCATAAGTACAGCGCTACCATTGCTAATAACTGAATATAATAGGCTAAATCATCGATAAACCAAATAAAGCAAACGGGAGGAGATGCTCGACGGGTTTTCAGCAAATTTACTCCAAGAAGGTCGAAGTAGTACCCGATTAACAGACTGCGAGTTGGTGCTTTAATGGTCAGTTTACCCGATACACATGGATAGAGTCACTGGCATGTTCGGTCAAATTTTAAATTCGTAATAAAAAGATTTGTTTATCAAGGGAAGCTTGGTTGACATAAGGGCATTGATTTACAAAAATATCCGTTTCGTGGACTAGGTATATTAAAAATTCACAGTACTTCTCTACGAACAGTTCATCGTTGGAGTTGTTGCTTAGCTCTTTAAAATGGCTAGTTGCGGGGCAGGTTTTATCCACAACATTAGAATTGAGTTATCTATAATATTAATAGCGTTGTTCCTTCGTTCCTACCTTCGTGTGTTACGCCTGAATTCAATGTTCAGCTCGCATTTGGCCTTACATGCGAAATCCGGTATCTGTGCTACAGCTCAAGGAGCTTGTATAGAGAAGGAGGGAGCCAGTAGCCTAGCCCGTTGAAGCTCAAGAGTCTCTTATGGCTGTCAGCCAGTCACTTAAGCACCAATCGCATATCACCAACTCGGTTCGTTAGCTGCTCCCCCGTGAAATTCAGTGCTCCCCGTTTTTTCCACCAATGAGCGTCTCAGCCATAAGAGATCTGGTTGACTCGCTGGCAAGTCTATAACTGAAGCTCCTTGCTACAGCTAACGCGAGAGGCAAATATATTGGCGATTTTCGTCGTTCATTCTTCATTGTTTTGCGCTTTATTGAGTTCGGGAAGCTGGCGTATTTGTGATACGGCTGGTGACTAATCTCTCGGTCACAGGCCAGGTCTTTTTAATTGTTTTTACGCCCGAAAATTTTAAGATAAATCTTGGAGAACCTGTACCGTGGTTTGCTGCCAAAGGAATTCCACGGGTCCAGTTAGACAGAGGGACTTATAAATATAATCTACGGGCCACTTAGACATGGGCAGCTTCAGTAATTATCAGCAAAAAGGCTGGTCGTATAAGATATCA
>LQNS02276867.1:7557706-7568059 GCA_001587735.2 Parhyale hawaiensis
TGGAACGCTGCCTCAGACGCTGCTGAGCCTCCCCATACACACGCTTAGCCTCGGCCCTACGATCAACATAGGTCTGCCACAACGTGCGGTCACGCGAACGTCGCCATGCCTGATAAGCCGCCTGTTTAGCTTCGACCGCTAACCGACACTGGTCGTCAAACCACGGCTTATCATGAGACTTCACAAGAATAGTCCTCTTAGGGACAAACCTCTCCAAAATGGACACAGTCAAGTCATTAAGCTAAGAGACAGGATCCTCACTGTGAATGATCTGGCGCCATGGCAACGATCCTACCGCCCGAGTAATAGCCCCCCAGTTAGCCCTGCTCTTAGCGAATACCACTCTCCTGGTGTCCACCTGAGGAACAGCCTGATTGAGGTCCAAAGACACAACGAGATGTGAGTGGTCTGAAGAGCCAATAGGGGAGCCAACTGACACAGTCATCAAGTCCGGGACGTCAGTCATAACAAGGTCGAGGCAGTTACCAGCAATATGCGTGGACCCGCGAACTAGCTGCACACAACTGGACAAGGTGCAAAAGTCCAACGCAGCCACACCATGACAATCCGTCGGTGATGCAGATCCCAACCAGTCCCGGTGGTGTGCATTAACATCACCCACAAAAACAAACGCTGCCTAGGGATCCGTGCTCTGTATCGAGGCCATCGCCGTCAATAAACAGTCATAAAGAGAATCATCAGTTGCAGGGCTCCGATACAAGGGGAATAAATAAAAATTATTCTGTCGGCCACACCCCCTCACAACGATGATCTCATGACAGGCGCATTCGTGCACTGACTGCTTAACTCTTTAATGGTTTGCTTAACAAAATTGTTGAGGCACTTTTGGGCCTGATAAAATATATGAAATTACAGTTACCTACTTAATGTGTTGCCTTGTTTGGGTAGCTCAATAGCATTGTTGAGTGTTGATTAAGTACAAAAAGTAGGCAATAGATGGCACTGGTGTAGTGGAACGCCTCAGTGTCAACAACCTCTGGTGCAGGTGCATGTGACTCTGATTTACTGTGACTTTCCTATTCCAATTTCAGTGCGTAGCTAGTAGGTAAGTAATTTCTGTCTATTACACATTTTGTGGTAATTTTGATGTTGTGGACATGTTTGAACATATGCTTTGCTAAAAATTAAATAATTACGATGCCGTGTAAGGTAATTCAATATTGGTCCACAATTTTGTTGAGCTGCCCAATCTGGTAAAATTACAAGTAGAAATCAGCTCAAGAAAATTGAACTATGTTATTTACAATTGTTATTAAGCAGGCCTTTATCTACACATCAAGCTAATCCAACAAAGAAAGCTGAGAAAAGGGCACCAGCTACTGATGTGCATCATGACCCGCTGTTGCAGCAGACTGAAGGTTCTGACATTGACTCTCAGGGTCGCAGGTTCGAACCTCCCTACCTGGTAGGCAAGTTTTTCGTGGCACTTGACGTGATCAGTCAGCAACCGATCTTCATACTGTTGTGGGTTTACCGACCTTATTCAATAATGGGTTGGTGGAGGCGTAGATCGTCGCATGGAGCCTTCTGCTACTGGCACCACAACTTCAGACGATCTGTGGTCTCTGCAGCCCAATACTCCACTGGGGCCTTTCTTTCTATATGTGCAGCACAAATTAGTGCGTGTGGGTTTCCCACTTGGGGCTACGGCCCAGCAGACTTCACCTTTACCTTTATGACTGCATTGGTCATTGGCCAATGCCCATGTGATAAGGAGGCTCAGTCTAGAGGATAATGTGCCCTCTACCGCGAAGGTATGTCTGGCTTCAAGTGTGTAAATTATGATGCATTCTTGTGCCTAAAGAATAAACAAACTTGCTACTTTGCTCAAAAAATGAACCTGCACCATGACGCTAATGGCACTTCACTCTAGTTGCATCTTCTAGTTACACTAGAACCCATTCAAAGCCTGTTTTTAGTTGGTATGGAACATTCAGAAGATTTTTAATTGATGCGGGAACAAAATGTTCATTTTTCATTTTTCTACCATTCTTGGTATTTCATCTTAGCATTATTATTATATTGAGTAGTTTTAGTCTTCGTCTCCACAGCAAAGGCGATCTAACAGAGGAAGAAGCAAGGGACACATAGTGTGACGATAGATACGTGGAACCCATGCATGAGGGTGTTCATACACAGGATCAACGCGCATGGGAACAGCAAGTCGGGAAAGAAGAGTAAGAACAGATTGAAGAAAGAGCAGTAGGAGGAAAAGATGGGAATTTATCTTAGCATTCAAAAGAAGTAAGTTCAATATTTATTATATAGTTTATGAAAAATATATTGATACAATGAGTCAGTGTATGTATATGTGAACCTTAGTACCATATTGAGAGACTCGTAACACGAGAAATACCTATACGAGTTACGAAAAATTTAAAACTTCAACAAAAGTTATTACTCTGATTGAGAAATGAAGGAAATTCACTTGAAAAAAAAAATTTCTACCCAAATTCTGCATGTGACCATTAATGGGTTAAATTTGAGTTCTGTATATATATATATTTTTTTGCCCTCACTGACACTTGACGGCGCCTCCAGAAAAATAATATGACAAGACTCTACGTGCAAGTGACGGTGCAACACTGAAAAGAAACATGGGTTTTGACAGGAAAGTATTTATTTAGGATATATTCCGCGAGGGTATGATCTCTGATTAAAGTATGATAGCCTAGTGTAAACTGTTCTGTTATTATTATAAAAACTTCACGCTTGGGCCCCACGGACAGGTAGTGCAACCCAAATGAAGCATTATGTATTAGCTATGTAGGTACACACAGTTTATTGCGACTAGAAAGAACAAAGTGGAAATTAAAAATTATTTTTGTTTCAAAAGAATTGTGAACAAAATGTGTGAAAGAAATTTTATAAAAACAATTATATGTCTAACATTATACTTACTAGGTAGCACTCGCTTGTCAGCGTTTCATAATTATGGGTGCGCTCTTTGTAATTGAAACATGACATTATTGCAGTATCTCTTTCACTACTACAGAAAACTGCTGTTCTCATGAAAGATAAAAACCTCTTAGCAGAAAAGCCATGTCCACTACCCAGAACGTAACCCTCGTCTATTAGCAGCATTGGCTTTAATAATAATAAAGGATAGCTTACATGACAGCCTGACACACGGGCCAGCCAGCGACTGTGACGGCCCTGAGGGCGAGCTGGGCCATTCCAGCACCAGAAGTGAGAGTGAGACGACAGCAGTCCAGTCGGTGCCAGTGGTGGGCAGCAGTGCGGCAATTGATGCTGCAGAACACCACCACCCTGCAGCCAGTACATCTGCAAATGTAAGTACATACTGTATTCCTTGTTCAAGCTTCAACAGAACTTTCGGAGATTTGAAACGAGTAAGGAAAAATGAAAGGATGCAACATCACCTGCGAAACGAGACATAAATCACCTGCGAAACGAGACACATATGCGTGGGATGTGTGTGCCAAGAAAGAATAGACAAGCAGATAAAATTATGATTATATTAGATGCTTAAGCCTCCCTAGACACAACTATGGTGATTCAAGAGAGGAAAAGGAAGGGACATGTAGTATGTCCACAGAAATGTGGAACCTATGCACAAAGAGGACCAACACACATGGGAACAGCAAGTCGGGAAAGAAGAGGAAGAACAAATGAAAGTACGATCGGTAAGAGTAGATACCTACAAAATCGGGATGGATGCAAAGTGGGCATGAAAGACAGACGTCCCAAAAGCCTAGCTAATAGCTAAGGTAACCTAAGTAAACCCCCTGCTCCCCATAAAAATGGGCGAACCTAACTAACCTAACCCTATAGCCCATCCTATATCTCCTGAAGGGCGAGCAGCATAAAAACTCAGCACTCACACGCAGTATAAAAAATTAAGGTAACACGTAAGAAATTATCTTAAGCCATAGACCTAGAAGAAGCTTTGCTTATCACTCTGCTTTATGCTCATCATAAACAGTCTCTTGAAGGAAGCACAGCTGAAAGACCGGACATGTAGTACACTCGAAAATAGACCCCATCCACATAGCCTAGAAGCAGGACGCTACAGCATGAACCACTACTAGACGAGCAACATAGACGAGTTTCCTGTTATGCCACAGTAAATTGTAACCATCACCTGTCAAAGGGTCCAATTTTTCTGACTGTTATTCTCCCCACTTCTGCTTCTAAATTAACCCTTCACTCAGGATTTATTTTCCTCAAGGCTCTTTCTATGAAAATTAATGAGTAGCTATATCATAACCATTTGGTCCCTAAGATGACAAGGGCGCTAAGTTGTCAAGTAACAGTTGGTTGCAGTCGCTGTCTAAACGAAGAGAGGAAAATTCTTGTCAACTACCTACGTAGAAACCATACAACGGTATCTACATGTTAACATCAATAGCAATATACAAATACTAGGATGTCCGCGCTGTCAAAAATGACAGCAAAGAATTTGTGATGACGGGTCTTCGTTGATCATAAGTTTCTTATTAACTTCCTTATGAAGGATGCAATGCAACTGCCAACTTGAATTAAGGAACCTTGCAGATAAACGTACCATTGTAAACAACACCAAGTTTTTCTTTGTTGCTTGCTGAGAAAGTGTTTTTTTTTTGCCTACACTCGCTTTTTTCTCCAAATAAATGCTGAGCTCTGTTTCCAGGATACTAATGCTGTCATATAGCTTGGAAGTTTTCCCTCAAGTGAATTGTGGTGCTATCGGAAGAAGAACCCAAATTGGTGAAACTTATTTTCCGCGAAAAATCCTCTTATTCTTTTTTGGCTTTCTGACTACTGAAGAATATCTTGTCACTTGCTTCCATGGTTATGCAGCCAATAAGAGCATCAGCTTAAACACACGGCAGCTGAAGTTTGGATGACAGAAACTTCAGAAGAGAGCACAAATCATGATAAGAGATTGTTTAGAGAAACTGTAAGTATCTGCATTGAGTGGATATCAATGTTGTGTCAAAGAAAGACCGAAATCATCAGATATGCTACAGGAATGCCATCCATCATCAGCAACCGCGAATATTTTCTTCCTACAATCAGTTTTCAGTGAAGCTTGACCAAGCCTAATTAGTTGAAGCGGGACAGAAATAAATTTATGATAATAAACAGATAAATACACATAAGCCCAAAACACCAGAGCTAGTTTCTTCCCATCTATTTCTTTAAGAACGTGACATGAAACATATAAATCCATATACAGTATAATAAACACCGTCGAGCGTTTATTTGTTTATACATTAACTAGTGGACACTTGCATGAAAAATCACGCAATAAACGATATTTTTGCTTAATACGGTATCGTTCAGTAGCACGCTTTCATTCTTGGAACTGTAGTAGTCTCGTTCTTCTACATCCCCTATCTTCCTTTTAAATAAAACGTGCGTCTTCCATAGTGAGAGGCAGAAGTAAAATCTTGAGTAAAACACGGCAATAAACTTGAATGCAACTCCAGTCAGCTTACATGCAATGTGAGTGCACCGTAGCAATGATAGGTATCTCCCAAACTCAAATATCTGCTTAATTGAAGTGCTGAAATTTTGGCTTTTGAAGGAATTAGCTCAATCAGAGAAAGACAGTAAGCTAGAAGAAATAAGTGTCAACTGTCCATGAAAAAGAAGTGTTTGAAGCAAGAAGTGTCTTCAGATAAAGGAATAAGGATCCCACTTTCGCCATCTTCTGCAACCTGGTCATTGATCTCCATGGAAACGCAACTTGATCACAAATTCTGTAACTTGGCCTATTTTCTGCCTATCTTTTTCCTCATTATATTAGCAAGGATATGTTTATGTATCTATATGTTTATATATTTGAGTGTTTTGAGTCACGCTCTCAAAGAAACAGATAGACGAAAAATAGGCCAGGTTGCAGATTTCGCAAATAGGTTGCGTTTTTAGGGAAATCGATGACCAGGTTGCTGAAGATGACGCAAGTGGGATCCATATTCATTTATCTCAATGCACCTTCTAGCTTGAAACACTTCTCGGAATCGGAAAATATCCAGAACGTCGCAATGATATTTTTATAGTGGTAAGCAGAGGCAGAGTACTTCTGTCAGATAGCACCAGATTGGAAGCATCGGCACGATCGCCGGCATTCTCCCATCCAGGGAGGGTGTTCTGAGTCACCACACTCAATGTTAACAAAGGTACTCTAGAGAGTAATTTTCTTTTACTCTCAGTCAAAACATGAAAGCCTGCTCTTGAACAGATATAAGCTCAGGACTTGACCCATTCAAAGTCCCATGCCTCTAATTGGTATAGGGAACAGGCCTAAAATTTCAAAGTCCAGTCCCATATAAGGATAAATGCAGGACTTAGTCAAAATCCGAAGTTCTGGACTCGTATAAGTATAAGACAGGACTTCGATTTTTTTCAGGAGATGACGTCATAGGCCCTCTATATAAGCCCTGGTCTCCCTAGACTCCTCACTCTAATTGTGAGCAAATATCTCCTTAGAGCAAAATCAGACAACATACTTTGGGCTCTACCAAACTCCAGAGGTACTCTGCCTCCACTTCCTAATGTAAAAATATCATTCCAACACTCTGGATATTCGTAGTGGCTGGCTCCGGCAGAGTACTTCCGTCCGACAGCACCGACATACCCACGGCGAAGCAGGGAGAGGTTTTGTGATTTCCTGGATTAGGGAGATCAGGTGCCCAACAACCAGAAGATATTACAACAAAAGAATCATAACCAGACACTCTGGGGATTACCATCCAGTTCGAGTTCGAAACGCCAGGTGGGCCACTCTAGGAACTTAAGTTAAGACCTTATTCAAGAGTTTTGCGACTATTCTGTTCTTAGATCGCAACCTGCCCAGGCAAACAGGTACAGTAACCACGCCCTACAATCGCTGAAGCTGGCTTGCCTTAACGGCAACTCAATCAAGGTGAAAACGTATGAAACCTCAAGAAAAAGTCTTCTCGCCTAGCCCGAAAACATCAGGCCAGGAGAACTGGATGGTAATTCTAGTTAGGCGAAATCAGTCCCTACAGAGGATGAGGCTGGGGAATACCCGCCCCGTCAGGGACTGTCAGACAACTGGGCCGAACCACATCCCCTCGTAATATCAGGTAGCTACTGATCTAGAAGTGGGAGAAGAACGAATTAGGAGCCCTGTAAGTCCCTCTGGTAAAGTCTTCTCTCAGACCTAGCCGAGAACTTTTTACTCGCCCACGGGAACAGGGGCTGAGGCCCAGCTATTATCAGCGAAGCTATAACAACCCTCCTTAGGCTGATGCCGTCTGTCATAATGACAAGGGCCTGACCGACATAAACGAAGTTCTGAGGGCTAAAACTCGATAAGGAAAAGGTATATCTAGTGGAAACCTTGAAGAGAAGGGACTGACGATCTTATAAGTCCCGAGGTAACGGGTACGACCCAGGATGAAGGGTAACTATCCCAAGCCCAAATGGTAGAGCTCTGCTCACAAGCTCCACCGACCGAGGGCACCGGAGAAAAGATCAGCTAGGCGTACGAAACTCTGTCGAACAGAAGGATGTTCCCTGTCCCGTCCCAATGGTAAAAGACCCAGAAACTGTCCCAAATAAGATGATTCTTGAATAAGAGACTTTAAGACCAGACAAGATTCTCGACTTTCAGAGAAGGGCGACATACTTGAAGTACCAGAATTATTATATTTGTATTTTCCCGCTATTTCTGAAACTTAGACAATCAATAGCGATCTAAGATGATTTACTCGGCTTACAGCCGGCACCACCACGTTGTGCTCAGGTGACAAGAGATGAAGGACGAAAAGAGAAGAAGACAGAAGAAAGAAGCGCCCGAGCGGACGGTCCCTTCTGTGGTGTGGCCTTCCGCACGGGCGAGGTAAGAGCCCCGCAGAAAAAGTCTGTCACCTCGATCGGCGGCCCACCTCGCGGGACAGAAAGGAAATATGGAGAACCTACCCAACTCTACAAAACTAACCTTCTCAGCAGGAACTGCGGCCAGATGCTACATCCCCTGCGGAGAAGGCACTCGGGAGCCTTGGGTGCGTGATGCCCAAACATATTGTGGCAGGGAAAGGACCCGCCACAATATGCCCCTGAGGGCAGTACCAGAATAAGGGACTCTTAATCACTCCCTGAAGTTTGCTTTTAGCGGAGGCCTAGAGGCAAGATTAGTTTTTCTCTGAAGCTGAAGTTATTTAGGCATAAAACAGGATTCAGAACTTCAAAGTCCTGATCAGAGTAGGTATATAAGGGTCAAGATTTTTTTTTTTTACACTTAGTCCAAATCTAAAGTCCTGCTATAGTATAGGCCTAGAGACTGCTTTTATTACAAATATGCTTCTGAAGTATATACTACACAGCCCACTCAAAGGGTCATAAGAGATAAGTGCTCTCTCTTTCAATTCACTTAAGCAGCACAATCATTCCCCTCCTCAAGTGACAGGCGGAAAAATCTTACATTCGCAAGCAGCAAGGCATTGCTGAATGCAATTATATTCTCGCCGCGTATCCTACCTACCAGGCTACCAAACAAGCTCTCAGTACGGTAGGTCGTAACTTTTGCGCTGAGCAAAAACTGCTCTGCCAAAGGAAGATAGAAGGCTAAAAAAAAATTGTGTCCACTGCCCGTGAAAAATCATCACTTCGAGTGTCCTTCGTTGAATTTATAAGTATGTTTCGATGTATGGAGAAAGTTTTTAAGATAAGACTCCACGCCAGCGCTAATAGTAGCTGTGAATAGCTTTGCTACGATTTCAAGAAGCACTTCGAGCAAGAAGTGCAGTCAGATAAAGGGATAAGGATCGCATTTTTGCCATATTCTGCAAGCTGGCCTATCCATTTCCTTAAGAACGTGACACGAAACATACAGATAGTATATAAACAAACGCACGACGGTGATTATTATGTTGTTTGATATAAGTACATAAATATATAAACATACGACTGTCATTCTTAGTATTAGAATAGATACTATGCTGCTAAAATAAAACCAAATCGCACGTTATAGCTAGTACTGTGTCGCGTACGTTATAGCCCACAGCGAAACTCACGGTATGGGTACACGGCTGAGGAAGGATATGCAGTTGTAGCAGTAGGTTGGGTAATAGTCGGGCAGTAAAATGCTGGCAAAGGGTCGCTCCACAAACAGGGTGGAGCCTAAAGGCACACTTCTCTTGCTGATGATGTGACGACCCTCCTGGAGATTCTCACTGTTACGTACAATAGTAAGATTAGCAAGACTATAGATAAACAGTAACTCATCCATAAACAAAAAAGTGCAGCACTTCATATTCAAATCATCCTAGTTATTAACTAGAGAGCACTCTGAGAGCGCACACCTCCGCCAAGCAAGGCAATGGCAACGAAAAATTCAAATTGGTTCTGACACCAAGATTTTCTCTGTATCAACACCAAAATCTAATCATTTGGGCCTTCTTCAGTATTAGTAATTCCTGTAGCTAATTTGATTGAAGATCTGCTAATAACTTTTTGATTTATGCCGCTAGAAAACATTATGACAAACATAAGTCAAACAAACGAACCAACGAAACATCACCAAAATTGAATCATTTATGTCTTTTAACATTACTAACACCTGTAATTTCATAAAGATCCATCCATAACTTGAGTTATTGGGCTAACATGCATAAAATCAAACAAAGTAACAAACAAACAGAACCTCACAAAAATATAGTCATTTACTTTTTCGTATTATACCTAACAACTCGTATAGTTTTCATGAAAATCCGTGCATAACTTGTTGAGTTATGGGGTCAAGAAAAAATAGCCAGACAAACAAACAGATGAATGGATTTTCACCAAAAGTTGATCATCTGTTACTGTTAACATGCTTGCAATCCTTGTAAAGTTTGTAAAGATCCGTTCTTGCCTTTTTGAGTAATCTTGGTGACAAAGAGACAGACCAACATACAAAAAGACAGGCAAACACGGTTAAAAACAAAATCTCCTTGGCGAAGGTAATTGCAAGTTTTTTTTTACCCCATGCGAGGTTATGGAGCAATATTCACAGTATGTTGCATCTCGACATAGAACACCAACTACACAAATGATTTCTGCAGATAGTTACGAGCACACGCAATCTGATGCACATACCGCAAATCTAACGCCGATGACATGAAGTTCACACTCGGCGAAAGTCCATCAAAAAGTGGATGGTCCTCAAGTTGAGATTCGTAGTCACTTAGCGCTTCAGGAGCATGTGGACCCAAGCCTTGCACTTCCTGAAGTTCTGTATATACTCTTTGGTTTGATGATGAATCCTCAAGTTTAGAATCGAGAGTCTCCAGAGCTTCCAGAGCAACTAAGTACGAGTCTTTGCTTTTACTGGGAGCGAGCGCTTCACACAGAGTTCGCGCTTCCTGCACAGCAACA